>JAJPUD010016291.1:2288-21431 GCA_023553655.1 Myrmecobius fasciatus | reverse complement strand
TTGTTGTTGTTGTTGTTGTTGTTGTTGTTGTTGTTGTTGTTGTTGTTGTTGTTGTTGTTTTGGACTGAGAAATCATGCTATAAGTTTGTATTTCTTCCACCATGTCAAAGAAGCATCAGATTATCCTTATATCAATAATGTTAGTGATACAACCCAGAGAATGCCAAAATGAATATTCTTTCACTCAGTTTTCTTTATTATGGAACCCATATAAAGGTATCATTGGTTTTTTCCCATAAATTCATCCAGTGGCTGATGGAAACTGTCTCATGTTTATTTCATTTAATTTTTAAAAATTCCTTTATAGAAATTTACAAGAGACTATAAAGTCATGATTTTTTTCATGAGGTAATGATAAAAGAATTTCAAAAAATGTTTTGGGCAATGCAAGAATTGTAATACAGTCAGGTTCTTCAGAGACATGTACTTTGAAGAAAGCAATACTCATCTGAATGGATAAATTCTGATTGTTTCCTATTTAAAATAAATGTCTCCTTTTAAGACATATCATTTTGTCAATTTGTAGAGATTCTATGAGGAGTAGACTCTGCTACTTATCAACTATGTGACCTCTGGATGTGAGTTCCTTTGCATAAAATTGGGGACAAAATAAAGACTTTAGTTATGAATAGGGTTATTGTAAGAAAAATGACATAAACCTTTCTGTATTTTATAAATAAATCTGTCTTAATGTTCTGCTAACTTCATCTTTCTTCTTTTGTGCTCTCATCCTTGTAGCTTCTCCTAGCCATGAAAAACAGTCACACCACTTCATCCTATATGCTTTCTATCCATCAACTATATACAGAGAATATAATCAAATACAATGAAGTTCTTTATGTTTATTTAACAGTTTTAGACATGAGTGTATCATTTGGGAACAATTTTATTATTCCTTGTTCTTTCTACATGATAGACCTACTTCTTTTTTCAAACATACAAAATTCCTATAGTACATTGTTATTGAATAAGGGAAAGCCTAGTTTTCATCCTAGTTGAATTGAACCCCAGAAAGAATCTTCCAAACTAGAAAGACTTCAAAATAACTTCCATTGACAATCTGTATTTTATATTTAAGAGCCAAATAGCAAAATTAATTGAGGATGCATCATTCTTAGACCTCAAGGTGATGAATTCATTGGCCATGACAACTCAAGAATCAAATTTGTTTAAAAATGGCATTGCTGCTGTGGCTATGGCTGTGGCTATTGCTGCTGTTGCCAAAACAACTACTAGTACTACTAGCACTACTACTACTACTACTACACTACTACTACTACTACTACTACTACTACTACTACTACTACTACTACTACTACTACTACTACTATTACTACTACTAGTAGTAGTTATTCTTATTCTTCTTCTCTTCCTCCTCTTCTTTGTCCTTGTCTTCCTCCTCCTCCTCTTCCTCTTCTTCTTCCTCTTCCTCCTTCTCTTATTACTGCTAGAACTAAAACTACTAAACGATAAGAAAATATTACAATGCCATATTTTATTTTATTTTATTTTTAAAGCTTTTTATTTGCAAAAGATAAGTAGAGGTACTTTTTCAACACTGACCCTTGCAAAGCCTTCTGTTCCAAATGTTTCCCTCCTTCCTTCCACTCCCTCCCCTAGATGGCAGGTTGTACAATATATGTTAACTATGTTGAAATATATGACAAATCAAATATATGTATACATATTTATACAGTTAGCTTTCTGTACAAGAAAAATCGATCTACATGAAAAAAAAACCTGACAAGGAAAACAAAATGCAAACAAACATCAATAGAGAGGATAAAAATGCTATGTTATGGTCCATATTCAGATCCCAGAGGCCTTTTCCTGGGTGTATATGGCTTTCATCATCACTGAACAATCGGAACTGGTTTGAAACATCTCATTATTGAAGACAACCATGTTCATCAGAATTGATCATCATATATTCTTGTTGTTGTCATGTATAATGATCTGCTGGTTCTGCTCATTTCACTCAGCATCAGTTCATGCAAGTCTCTCCAGGCCTCTCTTAAATCATCCTGCTGGTCATTTCTTATAGAACAATAATATTCCATAACATTCATATACCATAATTTATTCAGGCATTCTCCAATTGATGGGCATCCATTCAGTTTCCTATTTCTAGACACTACAAAAAAAGCTGCCACAAACATTTTTTTTCACATGTGGGGCCATTTCCTTCCTTTAAGATCTATTTGGGATATAGGCCTAATAGAAACACTGCTGGGTCAAGGGATATGCACAGTTTGATAGATTTTTGAGTATAGTTCCAAATTGCTCTCCAGAATGGTTGGATCCATTCATAATTCCTCCAATAAGGTATCAATGATCCTATTTTCCAACATTGCATCCATCCTTCAACATTATCTTTTCCTGTCATCTTAGCAAATCTGACAGGTGTGTAGTGGTATCTCAGAGTAGTCTTAATTTGCATTTCTCTGATCAATAGTGATTTGCAGCACCTTTTCATATGACTAGAAATAGTTTTAATTTCTTCATCTGAAAATTGTCTGTTCATATCCATTGACCATTTATCCATTGGAGAATAGCTTGAATTATTATAAATATGAATCAGTTCTCTATATATTTTAGAAATGAGGTTTTTATCAAACCCTTAAATGTAAAAATGATTTTCCAATTTATTTCTTCCCTTCTGATGTTTTCTGCATTAGTTTTCTTTGAGCAAAAACTTTTTAACTTAACATAAACAAAATTATCTATTTGGTGTTCAATTAAGAGTTCCAGCTGTTCTCTAGACACAAATTCCTTCCTTATCCACAGACTGGAGAGCTAAACTACCTATGTTCCTCTAATTTGCTTATAATATCACTCTTTATGTCTAAATCATGAACCCATTTAGATCTTATCTTGGTTTGTGGTGTTCGCTGTTGGTGAAGCCCTAATTTCTTCCACACTACTTTCCAATTCTACCAGCATTTTTTGTTAAATAGTGATTTCTGATCCCAAAAGCTGGGGTCTTTGGCTTTGTCAAACACTAGATTGCTTCAGTTAATGTCTATTTTGTCCTGCAATCTCATCCAATTCCACTGATCAGCTGCTCTATTTCTTAGCCAATATCAAATGGTTTTGATGATCACTGCTCTATAATATAGTTTTAGATCTGGTACAGCAAAGCCACTTTTATCAACATTTTTTTCCCATTAATTACCTTGAAATTCTTGATCTTTTGTTCTTCCAGATGAACTTTGCTACTATTTTTTTCTAGATCTGTAAAATAATTTCTTGGGAGTTTGATTGGTATGGCACTAAATAAGTAGATTAATTTAGGTAGTATTGTCATTTTTATAATATTCCTTCAGCCTACTCATGAACACGTAATATTTTTACCAGTGATTAGGTGTGACTTTATTTGTGTGAAAAGTATTTTGTAGTTTTGTTTGTATAGTTCCTTACTTTCCCTTGGCAGATCTTCTTCATATAGCCCATACAAGCAAGGCTTTATATAGTAATTCTTGTAAATTTTCCCAATAAACTTTCCCAAATATTTTATACTATCGAAAGTTATTTTCAATGGAATTTCTTTTTGTATCTCTTGATGCTGAACTTTGTTGGTAATATATAAAAATGCTGATGATTTATATGGACTTATTTTGTATCCTGCAACTTTGCTAAAGTTGTGAATTGTTTCTAATAGTTTTTTTTAGTTGAGTCATGAAGTTTCTCTAAGTATACCATCATATAATCTGCAAAGAGTGATAATTTGGTTTCCTCATGACATACTCTAATTTCTTTAATCTATTTTTCTTCTCTTACTGCCAAAGCTAACATTTCTAATACAGTATTAAATAGTAATGCTGATTTTTGAACAGCCTTGTTTCGCTCCTGATCTTATTGGGGATTATTCTAGTTTGTCTCCATTACATATGATGCTTGCTGATGGTTTTAAATAGATGCTACTGATCATTTTAAGGAAAAGTCCATTTATTCCTATATTCTCTAGTGTTTTTAATAGGAATGGGTATTGGATTTTATCAAATGCCTTTTCTGCATCTATTGAGATAATCAGATGATTTTTGTTAGTTTGGTTATTAATATAGTTGATTATGCTGATAAATTTCCTAATATTGAACCATCCCTGCATTGCTGGTATAAATCCTACTTGGTCATTAAGGTAATATCATTAGGGAAATTGGTCTATAATTTTCTTTCTTTATTTTAACCCTACCTGATTTAGCTATCAGTATCATATCTGTGTCAAAAATTTAATAAAACACCGTTCCCTATTTTTTCAAATAGTTTATATAGTGTTGGAATTAATTGTTCTTTGAATGTTTGGTAGAATTCATATGCAAATCCATTTGATCCTGGAGATTTTTTCTTAGAGAGTTGATTAATAGCTTGTTCTATTTATTTTTCTAAAATGGGGCTATTTAAATAATTTATTTCCTCTTCTGTTAACTTGGGCAATTTATATTTTTGCAAATATTCCTCTATTTCATTTAGATTATCAAATTTATTGGCATAAAGTTGGGCAAAGTAACTCTTAATTATTGCTCTAATTTCCTTTTCATTGGTGGAAAGTTCTCCCTTTTCATTTTTTGAGACTAATAATTCGATTTTCCTCTTTCTATTTTTTAATCGAATTAACTAGAGGTTTATCTATTTTTTTTATAAACCAACTCAGTTTTATTTATTAATTGAGTAGTTTTCTTATTTTCAGTTTTATTAAATTCTCCTTTTATTTTCAGAATTTCCAATTTTTAAACCTTTCCCCTAATTCTTTTGATTTCCCTTCTATTAGTCTTTCCCTGAAATTTCATCCTTTCCCTCCAACTTCCCTATATTAAGGGACAAGTTTCTCTGTGAAATGGAATTTGTCTGATATACTCTTTTAGAGCCCAATCTGATGAGTGAGAGTAAGATTCACACAATGCTCAATCTCCTCCCTTGTTTCCCTCAATTATATTAGGTTTTCTTTGCCTCTTCATGACATTTTACCTTATTTTTACCTCCTTTTTAACCTTATTTTACCTCATTTCCCCTCTTTTTCCAGTATGATACCTTTTCCACCTCTAGTTTCTTTTTCATATTATCAAAATAAAATCAAGTTATACCCCCATTCTTTAAGTATATCCACAGTAGAAATATAGATTTCAAGAGTTCTTTCCTTTTTACCTTTTTATGTTCCTCTTGAGTTTTATGTTTGGAGGTCAATTTTTTTTGTTCAGATGTGGTCTTTTCATTATAAATAGGTGAAATTCACCTACATCTTTAAATGACCATCTTCTTCCCTGAAAGATAAAGCTCATTCTAGCTGGATAGCTTATTCTTGGCTGTAATTCAAATTCCTCTGCCTTTTGGAATATCTGACTCTAAACCCTTTGACCCTTTAAGGGGGAAGCTGATAGATACTGGGTGATTCTAATTATTTTCCTAGGTATTTAAATTGTTTCTTTCTAGCTGTTGCAATATCTTTTCCTTGATGTGATAGTCCTGAAATTTAGCCATGATATTCCTTGGGGATTTAATTTTCAGGTATCTTTTGGAAGTCATTATTTTACTTTTTGATTCTAAAACATCAAGGTAATTTTCTTTCATGATTTCCTGTAAGATAGTGTTTAGGTTCATTTTTTTTTAATCATGGCTTTCAGGAAGTCCAATAATCCATAAATTGGCTCTTCCAGATGTATTTTCAGGTAATTTGTTTTTTCCTAGGAAATATTTCATATTTTCTTCTATTTTCTCATTTTTTTTCTTTTTCTTTAATTGATTGTTGAAGTCTTATTGATTCATTCACTTCCATTTGTTCAACTCTAGTTTTTAGTGTATTATTTTCTTCAGTTACCCTTTTTAGCTCTTTTTGTAATTGGCAATTGAAATTTTTTGTTCATTGCAGTCTTTTTCCATTTCACCATTTTTTTTTCAGTGAATTGGTGCCTTTTTCATATCTGTTTTGTAGGGCATTATATCCTTCTTGCAATGATATCATTTTATTTGCCCAATTTTTCTTCTAACTCTCTTTTGAGAATCTTTCTGTAATCTTCTAGGAAAGCCTTCTGAAATGGGGGCCACCTCATGTCTCCCTTTGTGGCTTCCTCTGGAATTGCTTTACCTTTATGAATCTCAGGATCTGAGATCTGTTCTTCTCTCCATAAAAGCTGTCTATGGTGAGAGTTATTTTTTTTTTGTTTTTTATTCATTTTTAAAGCTTCAGGTTGTTTCAAAGCAAAGGAATGACTTGCTTTAATTTGCCCTGGGGCAGTTTTGCGGATTGACTAATATTGCTGGGCAATAAGGGCCAGGTCTGCAGTTTTCAGTGGTTTACAATCTACCTTTTACAAAAGGCATATCTGACAAAGCACTTGCTTGCTATCAGTGCAGAGTGGCCTAAGAATTTCACAGAAACTTCCCAGGTGTTTAGAAACTGCCACACTCTGAGTCCAGGCCTGGCTTCCTGCTCTTGTCACCCTGTAGTGCCATCTTGGCTTGGCAGACTGTCCCCCTGCCTGATTAAAGCAGATCTGTTCAAAAAGCTCCCCCAAGGTAACTTCTTCTGGGAATGTATTGTACTGCAAATATTTGGGGGTGCTTTGACTCCAAAATCAGTTTAGAGGCTTAATCTGCTTTTGGTTTGAGAGAAGTTCAGAAGTTGTCACAGAGCATCATGTCTGCACTCTAGCATCTTGGCTTCACCCCCTACAATGCCTTATTTTAAAGAAAAAGGTATCTTTTTTTCCTGAGAAACATTCATTTTATAATTGCAAAAACTGTAATGATCTTAGTTCATAAACATATATAAGCTTCTTCATATTTTTAAAGACTAGTTTGTGGGACTAAAAAAAGTTCTCAAAAGAAAAAAAAATGTGAGCTATTAAAACTCAGTGAGAAAATGTTATAAATCAATAATATTAGACAAGTACAAATCCATATTACTCTAAGAAAATTGATGTTGACAAAAGATGGGAATAATAAATGTTGCAAGGATTGTGGAAAAACAGGCAAAATAATGCAGTGCTTATGGATTTGTGGAATGGTAAAATTGTTTTGGAAAGCAATTTTGAATTAGAAAGTGACCAAAATGTTCTTAACCTCGGACACAGTTATTCCAATAGTTGCCCTACATCTTAATGAGGTTATTGAGTAAAGAAAAAGTATTCATACATGACAAAATATGTATGATAGTATTTTCTGTGCTAGCAAGCAAGTATAAACAAAGTTGATGTTTACAAATTAGGCAATGGCAAAACAAAATTTTGTATATGAAGGAAATAAAATGTTAATGTTATTTAAGAAATTATATGTGTAGGGCAGAGCCCCAATGGCAGAGTAAAGGCAGGGACCTGCCTGAGCTCTCCCCCAAATTGTTCCAAGTACCTTTAACAGCTATAAATGGTTCTAAAGCAGCAGAACCTGCAAAAAGATGGACTGAACTAATTTTAAGACAACTTAAAAGATAAAGAGGAAAGGTCTGTTGTCCTAGGGTGAGAGTGGAGGTAAATCAGACACAATCCTAGCTAGTATAGCTCTGACTCCAAAAAATCAGAAATAGTCATCAAATCAGTGGCAGTTTCCTGATCTGTCAGTCTACAGATGGCAAAGACAACTTAGAAAGTAAGTGAAAAAGATTTCTCACTCCTAGTAAGAGTGGAACACAGTTCAGCAAAGGCCATGCCAACAAAGCCTTATCCCCAGTCCCACTGAATTACTGATGGCAGCTGGGAATGGAACCATGGGGGGATGGCTCAGAGATCTCAGCCCAGATATTTATTATTTATAAATTGTAAAGTAGTCAAACAACTTGTCAAAAGGATATCACAGGAGATACAAAAGTTAACGGAAGAAAATCACATATTAAAAACTAGAACAGAACAAATAGAAGGTATTGATTCTATGAGAGAGCAAGAATTAGTCAAATAAATGAAAAAGAGAGACATAGGTGGCACAGTGGATAGACCACCAGCCTGGAAGTCAGGAGGACCCGAGTTCAAATCTGGTCTCAGACACTTAACATTCCCTAGCTGTGTGACCTTGGGCAAGTAACTTAACCCCAATTGCCTCAACAAAGAGAGAAAGAGAGAGAGAGAGAGAGAGAGAGAGAGAGAGAATGAAAAAAATGAAAGAATATGTGAAATATCTCAATGAAAAAACAGCAAACATTGAAAATAGATCCAAAGAGACAATTTAAAAATTATTGGCCTACTGGAAGACCATGACCAAAAAACACCCTGGATAATATTCTTAAATAGAGTATTAAGAAAAACTGCTCTAATATTCTAAAAACAGAGAGGGAAATAATTACTGAAAGAATCCACAGAACACTTCCTGAAAAAGATGCCAAAAATGAAAATTCCCAGAATTATTATAGCCAAATTTCAGAACTCCCAGGTCAAGGAGAAAGTATCACAAGCACCCCGAAAGAAATAATTCAAGTGTAGCAGAGCCACAGTCAGGATAACATAAGATTGAGCAGTTTCTGCATTAAAAGATCAAAGAGCCTGAAAGATGATATCACAAAGAGCAAATGAGCTAGTATTACAACCAAGAATCATTTACCCAGCAAAACTGAGGATAGTCTGTCGGGGAAAAATAAATGAATATACAATGAAATAAAGAACTTCCAATTCTTGATGAAAAGATTAGAGGTGGATTTGTCTTTCAGATACTATAATCTAAAGAAGCACAAAAAGATTAATAAGAAAGAGAAACTGTAAGGCACTCAATAAAGTCAGATAGTTTGCATTGAAACATGAGAAGATGATATTTGGAACTCATAAGAACTTTCTTCTTATTAGGACAATTAAAGGGAGTGTGTATATATATAGAGAGATCACAGGTATTATTGAATGTGAAACAATGATATTTAAAAGATGAAATTAAGAAATGAGAGAAGAATGTACTAGGAGAGAGGAAAAGGAAGAGTTAGAATGGGAAAAATTATCACAAGTAAAAGTTTTAACAGTGGAAGCAGAGAAGGAGGTAAAGGGAAATGAGTGAACCTTAATCTCATCAAAATTGTCTTGAAAAAGGAATAATATACACACCCAATTAGGTATATTGAAATCTATCTTACCCTACAAGAAATTAGGAAGGGAAGAAGATAGGAGAGAGAGAGGTGATAAAAGGATCAGCAAATTGGAAGAGGGTGGTATTAAGAAGCAAAACACTTTTGAGGAAAAACAGGGTGAAAG
The DNA here is from genome assembly GCA_023553655.1 of Myrmecobius fasciatus. Lineage (NCBI taxonomy): Eukaryota > Metazoa > Chordata > Mammalia > Dasyuromorphia > Myrmecobiidae > Myrmecobius > Myrmecobius fasciatus. The sequence continues at coordinate 12,276 of JAJPUD010016291.1, read as the reverse complement.
GAGAGAATGGAATAAATGAGGAAAATACACTTAGCAAAAGTAATCATATAAAATAAAATGAAACAGGTTTCATTGATAAAAGCCTCATTTCTAAAACATATGAAAAACTGAGTCAAATTTATAAAAATAAAAGCTATTCCCCAATTAATAAATGATCAAAAGTTATATAATTTTCAGATTATGTAATCCTAGCTAACTATAGCCATATGAAAGAATTTCTAAATCATTATTGATTGGAAAATGCAAATTAAAACAGTTCTGAATTTCTACCACTTACCTATTAGTTTAGCTAATAGGACAGAAAAAAAATGACAAATGGTGGAGGGGATGTGAGAAATATAAGATATTATTGCATTTTTGGTAGATTTGTGAACTGATTTAAACATTCTTTAGAACAATTGGAATAGCCCCAAAAGGCTATGATATTATCCATATGCTTTGACCTTGCAATACCACTTTTAGATATATATTCCAAAAGGCATTACAAAAAAAGACAAAGACTTATCTGTAGAAAAAAAAATATGTATAACAGGGTCAAAGAAGTGGAAACTGAAGAGATGCCTCTCAATTGAGTAATGATTATGTAAATTATGGTATATGATTGTGAGGAAATAGTATTGTGCTATAAAAAGTAATGAGCAGGGTCCTCTCCAAAGAACCTGGAAAGACTTCCTGAGCTGATGTAAAGTGAATTATACTGTATATAAAGTAGAAGTAATATTGTTTGATCAGCTCTGAATGGAGTAAATATTCTTAGCAATATAATGATCCAAGACAACTCTGAAAGTCTTATGATGAATAATTCTATTCATACTCAGAGAAAGAACCAATAATGTGTATATACAAATTAAATCAGATTGAAGAAGGGTTAGAATCTGGAACTCAAAGTTTTAAAAATCACTGTCAAAATCATTTTTATTCATATGGGGAGGAAAATAAAATATTAAATCATATATGGGATAATATATTTGTATGTCATTTATTATAATATTATATATATATATATATATCATAAAGAGACATAAGGAAAGATCCCAGTGAACTGAAGTACAGTAAAAAAAAAAGCAGAGTCAAATAAATAATATATATAATAATATGAGGGGAAAAAATCATAAAAACAATTACATGCTTTAAAATTATAATGACCACACTTGGCTCCAAAGAAAAAATGTGAAGAAACAAATCCCCCAAATTCTTTGCTGAGCCTGAGGTCTACAGGTATGTAACATTGTATAGGATGTCATATTTTTTGGAGTATTGACTGGTTTTACTGCTTTTTTGTCTTAAAAATACCATATTAAAAATGCAGGTATAAAAGAGGAAATTTGGATGATTTTAAAATAATGAAAATTTTCATATCAACAAAATTACATATCAAAATGAAATATCAATTGGATACTCAATCAATTTTCTAGAAGTATTTATTAAAATGCCTATTATGTTCTAGGTACTGAGCTAAAACTCCAGAAGGATAGAAGAAAGAAGAAGGAATAGAAATGGCTTATTTAGGCCAAAAATTTTTTAGAACCTTAAAATGGTCTCAAAATAATGAGTACCTTTAAGGCCTTTATCAATGAGGGTACACATTCCCCCAAGGAAGAAAATTAAAAACAAACAAACAAACAGCTTTTGCCAATTGTCAAAGGAATCTTTTAGCAAAAGTGAAAAGGTTATGCAAACTTCTTTCACAAATACAGAAAAAGCAAACAGAATAACAAGGATTAATTCCACAGATCTGTAATCACAGTCTGGTCTTTTTTTTCCACATCCCTAGTGGAATGGAAGCATCAGTAGCATCATTTCTTGAGTATTGTAAAGTCAAATGATCCAGGTAAAAACTCCACATTTATTGTTTGTGCGATTATGGGTAAATCAAATGAACTCTGTGAGCCTCAGATTTTCTTCTGTGAAATTCAAGTTATTATAGAATAGCTTCTAAAGCCACTTCCACTCCCATAAGTTTAGGAATGACATCAATATGTCAATAGTATAATGAAAAAAAAAAGTTGGAAGATGTGGATATGAATCCTTACTATGGCTCCACTAATAGTTTTTAATGTTATGGTCGGTATAGTTCAATGAATATGTATAGTGTGTTGTCGATAAGACAGCAAAAAAAAAGTTTGAATTAAAGATGGATGGTTTAAGACTTGCTGTTAAATGAGCCATTTATTTAAAACATTGCCTTGATGTTTTTTTCCTGTTGTATAAAATGAGCTATCCTGTCCTAGAGAGACAGAATGAAGTGGACATAAGCAGCTTTAATGGTCTGTTCCTAATGGAGTAATTTAAAATATAACACCTATTCAGAATGTTCTAATTCTGATGAGTCTGTATTTATTTCTTTTTTTTAATATAAAGTCCTTGCCTTTTCTGTGTTGTAACTTGAAGTTGAGTCTCTTAAACAGATTAAATTTGCCCACATTCTATTTTGCCTTAATATTTCTAGTAGCAAAAACAGGACACAACTTAAAATGGTGTCTTTTGAAATACAGGAACTTGATTACTTTAGAGCATTGTTAATTTGTCTAAGAATTAGAAAGAAAAGCACTTAGAACATAAATCATGAAGCCTTTCTTAACTTTAGTTTCTTGATACGTAAAAAAGAGATTATATCTGTAGGTCCTACCAGGATTTCTGTGAAGCAGAAATAATAATGTATGTAAATCATTCTTAAAACTCAAAGTGCTACATAAAATTATATTATGTTTAATATCAATATCAGTGTATTTTTTTATTTTTTAATGTTTAATGACACTCAGATCGAAATGATCTTCTTTAGGGCAGTAAAGGCAGGAAGAGGAGGAGGAAGAGGAGGAAAAGGAAAAGGAGGAGGAAAAGGAGGAAGAGAAATAAAAGAAGGAAGAGAAGAAAGACATTTCCATATGCAACTATATTAAATTGTGTAATCATATAATGTCAGATATAAATGGAATCTCAGGGTCATCTAATCCAGTCTGAATCTGAAGATGAATTCTCTTTGCAAAAATAGAAGTGGTTATGTAATCTTTCTTCAAAATTCAAATGTAAAGGACACTCCATGATTGTGCTTGAACTTGGGTTTTATCATTTGAAAAACTTTTCATCAAATTTTGTAAAAACCTACCACTATAATTCCCAATAGTCAAGAAGTAGGCTCCTAGTATGTCAAATTCTTGAAATCTTCTCATCCCTCCTCCAAATCTTTTCTGTAGGTTAAATAGCCCCAGGTCTTGAAAGTGATCCTTGTATGAATAGCTCACTTGCTTCATCTTTTTTGATTAGATCGGTGCTAGTTTATCAATGTCCTACAAAGGGTTTGTTATTTTTAAGTGAACAAAAGTATTCCAGAAGTCTGAACACTGCAGAATATGATGGCACAATAAAATTTATTTTCTAGATATTGTGCTTCTATTAATACACTCTTTTTGCTCTAGTAGGCAGGACAAAGTTAATTCCTAGAAGTAGAAATAATTCATAAACTATAGAAATGTATTTCAGATTGGGGATTCACTTTCTACATTATTATTACCAACTTCTTCAGATGAGCAGATCTCAACCATGGGAAGAAATGCTCATACCTTTAATTTCTTTCTGGGCACAGAATTTCCCCTGAATGAAATTTGCAAGGAGTTAGGCCTATTCGACTTCCATCTGTGATTGTACAAGATAACCACCAACTCCTACTGTCAGCCAGATCTGCCAAATGGAGTGTGGAAATCTCTGGTGCAAAGAACAACTTCCTCTCTGAATTCATGCTTTCCTTCTTGTATTACATTAATTCTTTGAAAAGGAAGTGACTAAGAAAATCTGGTGGGGAATAGAATTTCATCTCTCTGCCATGCAGGTTTAATTTCCATCTTTAGCTGAGCTCCCCTTCTGCATAATCTCCAGGCTTTGGAAGCAATAGTACTTGTGAAACAGGGCTTCCCACTTGGCTCCAGGTTAATCTCCAACATACTTTCTTCAGAGAAGTGATGCCTTCCTCATACCTGGTCACATACTTCACATCTCTGTAGGCCTGAACTCCTATACATAATCTCTCCCACCCTTAGCTACCTGACTCTTCATCCTCAAATCCTTCAATTCTCCCACTGCAACTCTTCAACCAAACACTACCTAGCCCTTTCACTATGCCTTCTGGAATGCTTATTCCATAGATAATAAACTTCTCTTCATCATTTTTCCCTTCTCTTGCTCCTGCCATCTGCTAGCTTTTATTAAAACTTGGCTCTCTCCTTATGACCGAAACTCCTTGGCTACTTTTTTTTAGTATTGATTACATCTTAACTCATTATCTGAGATTTACTGATCTGGGAGAGGGTGATTAGGATGCTCCTTATTCCTCATAGTCACTTCTCAAACTGACAATGGCTCAGGTTCCCCTAATATTTTCAGCTAAAAATATTGCCTTATACTTCTCAGAAAAAAAATGAGGCCATTTACCATGAAATCTTTCTTTTCCTTTTTTTCTCATATTAGTTACTCAGATGCCTCCTGCCACTAGCTCCTCCTTCATTCCATTTCACATGATTAGTAGTCTTATTCCTTACTGATTATTATTCTTTCCAACTGATCCCCTTATATCTCTCCTCCTCTAATAAGAGATTGCCCCTTCTGTTAACCCCATTCTTTCACTTATTTTTAATTTCTTACTGTCTACTGGCTAATTTTCTACAGCTTACAACATGCCTATATATTCCTCATTCCAAAAATGTTTTCACTTGTATCCTTCATTCCCCATTGTCTTCTTGTGTTTGTTATGCTCATTGTAAGCTAAACTGCTCTAACAACTCATCTACAATAAGTAACTCCTTTTCCTCTCTTTTTATTCTCTTTGACCTAGTAATATCCACATTCTGTCCTCAGCCTTCCACTAAAACTGTTCTCTCCAAAATTATTAATGATTTCTTGGTTGCTAATCTAATCCCCTTATCTCTATCCTCATTTTCCTTGATTTCTCTTAATCATTTACACTATTAAATTTCCTCTCCTCTTTGATACTCTCTTTTCTCTAGCTTTTTATTTCACCATCTATTGTTTTTTTTTTGTCCTTGATGATTGACCATTCCTTTGCTTAATTTGTTAGATATCTTTCTGGATCATACCCTCTGACTAAGGCATCACTAAGGGTTCTGTTCTGGGTGCTTTTTCTCTTTCCTTCTATAATAATTCACTTTAGTCAATACTAAGAAAGTAGCCAAGGAGTTTCTGTGATTAGGAGAGAACCAAGTTTTAATAAAAGCTAGCAGATGGTAGGAGAGGGGGAAAATGATGAAGAGAAGTTTGTTATCTAAGGAGTAAGCATTCCAGAAGGCTTAGTGAAAGGACTAGGTAGTGTTTGGTTGAAAAGTTGCAGTGGGGCACTTGAAGAATTTGAGGATGAAGAATCATTTCATCAGCTCCCATGATTTAATTACCACTAATATTGATAGATCTCAAATCTACCATCTTGCCTCAAATTCTCTGCTCACCTTTAATCTAATATCTTCAACTTCCTTTAAAAACATAAACTGAAGGTTCAGCATTTTTAACTCAACATGTTCAAAATAGAACTCATTATCTTTCCCCATAAGTCCTCCATCTTCCCTATTGCCATAGAAAGCAGCACCATTTTTCAAGTCTGGAAATCATGGAAGACATGACTTCAAATTTGGCCTCAGACATTTACAAGTTATGGGAACCTGGACAAATCACTTTACCTTTGTTCACCTCAGTTTTCTCATATGTAAAATAGCTGAAGTGAACAATAGCATCTACCTATAGTCAATCTTTTGCTAAGACCTCCCAAATTTACTTTTACAACATTTCTTGAATCTGCCTCCCTCTACTTCTCAGTTTTCTGCCACTTAGAATCATTGATGTAACCTATTTAGAATCAGTTTTTATTTCTATCGTTCTTTTACCAATTAAATCTAACTCTCTCAACCTCTTGTTTAATCCCCCAGAAACAAGAAGCAATAGATTTTATTGTAAAAACAAAACAAAACAAAGACCCAAACATTTGTTTTCAGTATATTTGTAAGTCAATGGGATTCATACAAGGGACACATTGATCTACTGAATACTTGTTTAAGTAGGAGGAATTATCAAGGACTGATTCAATAGTGTACAATCTAAAGAAGACAAAAATGAATTAATGGATAATAGAGTTCTGGAAATACTTTATAGAATATTCTCTATTCCTTTATTCACAGTAGTTAAAGAGTGTGATTTTTTTTTTTTTTTTTTTTTTTGTTCACAAATCTCCAAATTTGAATCTCTTTCCTAATTACTAACAGCATTTTATCTTTTAAGCTAAGAGCTTTGCTTTTCAAAATAGTCAGCAGAAAGACAAGGATTGTTTTGCCCTTCTGGTTCATATAGTTGAAGTAGATAATACTCTCAGTTTAGATAATTCCTGTTGCATCTGAATTTAATTTTGTTTGTAAATTAGTGGAAATTAAGATGAAAAAAAATATTTCTAGACCCTGGACTGAGACTTTCTTTTAGAAAATTTAGTCCTTTAAGGCTTCTATCCCTTTCACCTTTCAGGAAGAAATTGCTCAGAAAGATAGTGTAGTGACAGACAGTATTAATTCAGAAATAAATGGGCATTACATTGGAGCGACTCAAGTATCCAAGCTCCAATAATTGATTAACAGGAGAGAAAAAACAGATAAAAATAAGTTGCATGTAAGATATCAGAATAGTACTGGAAACAATCTATTAAATCTATTAATTAATCATGGTTAATCAACTGGAATACCTTAGCCCACTGTATGGATGAAAAGAAGTGAAGCTGCACAAGAAATTTTATTGGGATTGATTGAGGACACTAAACCATACACTTCAAGTATAACAAACTAGCAAATAAGTTGGAACAGTAATATTCAAAGTTTTTGGAAGTCTTGAGAAAGGAAGCAGTGAATTTCAAGGGAATTAATGAAAAAAATGCTAATGAAGTTGGTCTAGCTGTGCCAGACCTAAAACTATATTATAAAGCAGCAATCATCACAACTATTTGGTACTGGCTAAGAAATAGAAGAATTGATCAATGGAATAGATTAGGATCACAGGATAAAATAGTCAATAACTATAGCAATCTAGTGTTTGACAAACCCAAAGACCAAAGCTTTTGGAATAAGAACTTACTATTTGACAAAAACTGCTGGGAAAATTGGAAACCAGTATGGAAGAAACTAGGCATTGATCCCCACCTCAAACCATATACCAAGATAAGATAAAAATGGATTCATGATTTAGACATAAAGAATGATATTATAAGCAAATTAGAAGAACATAGGATAGCTTACCTCTCAGATCTGTGGAGAAGGAAGGAATTTGTGACCAAAGAAGAACTGGAGCTCATTATGGAACAAGAAATAGATAATTTTGATTATATTATGTTAAAAAGTTTTATACAAAAAAAGCTAATGCAGACAATTTAGAAAACTCATTTCTAAAATACATAGAAAATTGATTTAAATTTATGAGAATTCAACCCATTCTCCAGTTGATAAATGGTCAAAGGATATGAACAGACATTTTTCAGATGAAGAAATTGAAACCATTTGTAGTCATTATGAAAAGGTGCTTCCAATCAGTATTGATCAGAGAAATGCAAATTAAGACAACTCTGAGGTACCACTACACAGCTGTCAGATTAGCTAAGATGACAGGAAAAGATAATGATAAATGTTGGAGGGGATATGGGAAAACTAAAATATAGATACTTTTTTGGTGGAACTGTGAATGGATCCAACCATTCTGGAGAGCAATTTGGAACTATGCTCAAAAAGTTATCAAAATGGGCAAACCCTTTGACCCAGCAGTCTTGCTACTGGGCCTATATCCCAAAGAGATCTTAAAGGAGGGAAAGGGAAACATGGGTAAAAATGTTTGTGGCAGTCCTTTTTGTAGTGGCTAGAAACTGGAAACTGAATGGATGCCCATCAATTGGAGAGTGGCTGAGTAAACTATGGTATATGAATGTTATGGAATATTATTGTTCTGTAAGAAACAACCAGCAAGGGGCGCAGCTAGGTGGCGCAGGGGATAGAGCACCAGCCCTGAAGTCATGAAGACCTGAGTTCAAATCTGGTGTCAGACACATAACATTCCCTAGCTGTGTGACCATGGGCAAGTCACTTAATCCCAATTGCCTCAGCAAAAAATTAAAAAAAAAAATAAAATAAATTAAAATTTAAAAAAACTTAAAAAAAGAAAGAAACAATCAGCAGGATGATTTCAGAGAGTCCTGGGGACACTTGTATGAACTTATGCTAAGTGAAATGAGCAGAACCAGGAGAACAATATACCCAGCAGCAACAAGACTATATGATGATCAATTCTGATGGACATGGTTCTCTTCAAAAATGTGATAATTCAGACCAATTCCAATGATCTTTTATATATATATACATATATATATATTATTAAAACTTTTTATTTGCAAAACATATGTATGGCCATTGACCCAACAGTGTTTCTACTGGGCCTATATCCCAAAGAGATTTTAAAGGAGGGAAAGGGACCCACATGTGCAAAAATGTTTGTGGCAGTCCTTTTTGTAGTGGCAAGAAACTGGAAATTGAAAGGATGCCCAACAATTGGAGAGTGGCTGAATAAATTATGGTATATGAATGTTATGGAATATTATTGTTCTGTAAGAAACGACCAGCAGGATGATTTTAGAGAGGCCTGGAGAGACTTGCATGATCTGATGCTGAGTGACATGAGCAGAACCAGGGGATCATTACACATGGCAACAAGACTATACAATGATCAATTCTGATGAACATGGTTCTCTTCAACAATGATGTGATTAAAACCAGTTCCTATTGTTCAGCGATGAAGATAGTCATATACATCCAGAGAGAGGCCTGTGGGAACTGAGTGTGAACCACAACAAAGCATTTTAATGCTTTCTGTGAATATTTCCATGCATTTAGTTTTCCTTCTTAGGTTGTTTTTTTTTTTCCTTCTCTCTTTCTATGTTTTATGTTTCTTGTGCAGTAAGATAACTGTATAAATATGTATACATATATTAGATTTGGCACATAATTTATCATATTTAGCATGTATTAGATTACCTGTCATCTAGGGGTGGGGGATGGGGGAAAGGAGGGGAAAAGCTTGGGGAAAAAAAGTTTTTTGCAAAGGTCAATGTAGAAAAATCACTCATATGTTTTGTAAATAAAAAGGTTTTAAAAAAAACATACATATGGGTGATTCTTCAACATTAACCCTTAACCCTTACAAAGCTTTCTGTTACAAATTTTTCCCTCTTAGTCCCCACCCCTCCCCTAGATGGCAGGATATACACTACATGTTAATTATGTTAAAATACTTGACAAATCGAATATATGTATACATATTTCCACACTTACCATTGTTGTGCAAGAAAACTTGCATTTATAAAAAAAAATCTGAGAAAGGAAACATAATGAAAGCAAATATCAATAGAGAGCATCAATTCCAATGATCTTATGAGGAAGAGAGCCATCTACATCCAGAGAGGAGTGTAGGAACTGAGTGTGGTTTACAACAAAGCATTTTCACTCTTTTTGTTATTGTTTGCTTATGTTTATTTTCTTTCCCATTTTTTCCTGTTTGATCTGATTTTTCTTGTGCAGCAAGATCATTGTATAAATATGTAAAAAAAATATATATATATATATATACATTTATATGTGAATATATATGTATATATATATATACATACAATTTAACATATTTCTATCTTTTTTAAACATATATTGGATTATTTGCCATCTAGGGAAGGGGGTGGGGGAAAGGGAGGAAAAATTGGAGCATAAGGTTTTGCAAGGGTGAATGTTGAAAAATTATTCATGCATTTGTTTTGAAGATAAAAGCTTTAGGGGCAGCTAGGTGGTGCAGTGGATAGAACACCAGCCCTGAAGTCAGGAGGACCTGAGTTCAAATTTGGTTTCAGACACTTAACATTCTCTAGCTGTGTGACCCTGGGCAAGTCACTTAACCTCAATTGCATAGGCAAAAAAAAAAA
>JAJPUD010016290.1:0-34574 GCA_023553655.1 Myrmecobius fasciatus | reverse complement strand
CCTTCCTTCCTTCCTTCCTTCCTTCCTTCCTTCCTTCCTTCCTTCCTCCCTCCCTTTGTCTCTCCCTTCCTTCTCTCCTCCATGTTCTCCCTGTTTTTCCTTCTTCCCTATGGGTCTGGGGCACAGACCCCACTCCCAGAGTCAGTTACCATATAGAATAATTTAAAAAGCACTGATTCATTGTCACTGTGGATCAGACAGATTCAGCATAGCAGAGGGAACAGAGAACCAGCCCTAAGAGTTAGGAAAGCCTGACAAAGTTTCAGCACTCAATCACCCTGACTATGTTACCCTAAGTAACATTCCCAGAAATTCTTGAAAACTAACAGCTTCAAAACAGTTTCCAATTCACATTGGTAGGATAATGTCCCTCATCAGGAAGGTGAGAACCTCCTCTGAATAAATTACAAGTCTGGAGACTAAAAAAGTGTCAGATGGTATTCTGAGGACACAACCCTTGTCCTCAGGGAATTTATATTCTACTGATTTATCTCATCCAACCCATGCAAAGCATAATGTAGCAAGGTACTAGAAAAAGCAGGACTAGAACTCCTGCCTATCAGCCCATTGTTCTCTCCACTGTATTTGGGATCATCACTTTAGAACTCATCTGGTACTGACATTCTTAATTTGACATCTGGTTTTTAAAATATATTTTGATAATTGTATTTCAATATAATTAGTTTATATTATCATTTTGTTATAATATATATACCATTTCTATACATAGTACATATAAAACTATATATATAATACATATATAAACAATAACATTACATAAGATTTATAACTATATATATATATATATAACATTTGTTACTTTGTAACATTTCAAAATATTGTTTGAGAAAGAGTTCATTGGCTAGTACAAGACAATTGGGCAAATATAGGCACACTCTACTGGTGAAGGTGTGAATTGGTCCTGGAAGACAATTTGTAATTATACTAAAAGGTATATATTGAGAAATGAAGGTGATATAGAAACAAAAGATTTCAATCCAATGTTTTAAAATTAAAATAAAGTTATTAAGAACAGCTTTGGAAGGGGGGAAAAACTCACAAAATGGCAGCAAGCCGCTTGAGGGATACGTAGTGAAGTATCTGGGAATGGTTCCACCTCTTTGCTTTAGTGATCTCAAGGGGCAAAGGATGCTGCTCAATTAATTACAGGTGTGTGTGATGGGAGACGTAGCTTAATCTTCTGCCAGGTATGTTAGGATAACTTTTCTTTACAAGATACTAAAAACCATTATCTAGATTTAACTGGCTCTAGAGACAAAAGTTTAGGTCACTGATGTCAAGGAGAAATTTTGTTTAGCTCAATCACCTCATAGTGTCCTTTCTGAATGTCCTTGTTGAATATCCTCCCCTTGTAATAGTTAATTAAAGTTCCTAGTAGTTAGTGATTTATAATTATTTTATTTTATTCTAATACCAGGTGACTGACCATGTTAGGACCAGCCCAAACAATACACATATACAGATGTGTGTATATATATGTACGTATACATATACATTGTTGTATATGTGTGCATATATATAAACATATACTGTGTAAACATAGAGAGGTAGCTAGATAAATATACATGGTATATTTGTGTGTAAACACATATGTTCATATACATGCACATTGTGTGTGTATGTACACAGACATTCACACACATATACTCTATGTGTGTGTGTCTTTTCTCCCTTGACATAAGCTGTTCTCCTTTTCTTTCCCTCATGGCTGACTCCCTGAATCATCACCTGACTGGCTGTCAATGAAGCATCATGGGATTCCTCCAAAACACAAGGTCCAGGATTATTGTACTTTGTTAACTCTTAAGCACTATGGGAATAGGAACTATCAGAATCATTATAATAATGCTCCCAGGAAGATCTACTAAAGCTTCACTTTTGTGATTTTCCCTTCACCCTCCTCACTTTCAGCTTACATCAGCTTCACATAATCAGCACCTCAACAAAGATAATAGTAGTTGGAATATATATTATATAATTATATAATAAACATATAATTATATAGTATATGCACATAATATATAATTGATCAATATTATTATGTGCTGATTAATATATAATTAACATTATATTACTATAAGATATATTATATTTATATAAAGTACTTTAGATATATTTTTAAAACCCCAGAGCCACCTATGAAGTGAATACTAGAGGTATTATTATCCCCATTTTATAGAAAAGTAGATTGAAGGAGTCGGAAAGGTTAACTGATTTCCCGAGTCTTACAGTTCATAAACATTAGGTGCTGGGTTTCAACCTACCTCTTCCTCAGTCCAAGTTGTATACATTATCCACTCTAGCCCATTGCCTCTCATTAAATTAACTATTTAAGTAGCTTAGTTATCTGACTTGTGACAAATTAGATGAAGCAAACTCAAGGGGCGTAAGGCCACTAAAAGCAGCAAGAAAAAGCCAGCCTCTGCCCATGAGAGCAACTGTGCAAGATATAATGGTAGATGGTCTTTCTCACACAAGGAGGGATTAAGTTTCCCTGTGCTGGACTTCTTCAGTCAGAGGCTAGCTGACCTGAACAATAGCTAGAATTCAGAGACCTGAGATTAACAACATAGAACTTGCAATTGAATTAATTTCTGAGACAAATTCATTTGGGGACTGTGAAAAATTAACCCAGAAGACCAACTCCTGTGAGCAGATAACCCAGAAGACCATTACTGGAATGGTCACCAGCATGAATAGGGAGGGCTGGGGAAAGAAATCTCACCTGGACTGCAGCTGTTGGAGAGGGAGGGAAGGAAGGAAGCCACCCAGGTGCACTGCTGAAGGAATTCAAATGCTGTTACTGGCCTCTAAAATGGGGTGCCCTGGGCCAAAGCCCCATTGTCCAACTGAAGTTACCGCTCTGCAGAAGACCACCACTGGGGGATGGGGCTCCCTCAAAATGGATTGGAATAATCAGCCTCTAAGTTCCCTTCAAGATTCAGTCATTGAGCACATACATACAGGGAAAGAAGTTTGGATATAAGCCTAGGCTCTGAGCTTTGAGGATTGATGCAGTAAAGAATCCTTGGACACATCTTAAGGGTCCCACCTTTACTGGTTTCTTTTCAGGCATCTGGAAAAACAAATAAAAACAAGATGGCCCTTTGAAGACAGTGTCTGTTTAGAGTTAGAAAAAGGAGGAGGCAGCTCATATACTTCTGCTGCTTATAATCCCTTACATGTGTGCAACACTTGCCCATTTTCAAAGCATTTTCTTGAGCCCTCCTTGAGTTTACGAGCCCTGTGAGGTAGGCAGAGTATAATTACCCCCATTTTATGGATGATGAGACATTGACTGATCTGCCTACATGCACACTGGGGCAGAGACCAGTGAGACTCTTGCCAAACAGTGACAACAGCCAAAAGTAGGGCAGGGCAATAAGGCTTGGCCCCAGAGCACCAGATATAGAGGGTGTTGACAGCACTCAGAGTCTTCCAGCAGTGTAGACATGACTGAGCTTAGCACCTCATTAGCAAGAATTAGTAATTAAAATAAAAAGTTACCAGCTGGCCACTCCTCCTCCACCCCCTACTAACTGCCAGGTGAGCTCCCAGGCAGCAGGCCCACTCACTGGTTCTTACATAGGAGACTCCATTTTCTGTCTCTTCCATCTTTGCACCTCTGTCCCCTAGGCCTGGGGCCTAGGCTTCCCCTCATCACCCATATCTACTAATACTGCCTGATTTCCTTCAAGATTCAGCTGAAATGATAACTTCTTCCAGGAACGAAGGAAAGAAGGAGGTAGGGAAGGAAAGAAAAGAGATAGGGAAGGAAGGAACGAATGAAGGAAAAGAAGTAGGAAGGAAGGATGGGCAGGGAGGGAAGGAAGGAAAGGAGAGAAGAAAGCAGGGAAAGAGGGAAATGGGGAAAGAAAGGAAACAAGTATTTATTAAACACCTACTATGTGTCAAGCACTTGCTAAGTATTTTACAAATACTATCTCATTTGATCCTAACAATAATAGTATTTACATAGCACTTATTCTGTGCCAGGAACGGTGCTAAGTGCTTTACAATTATTTTCTCATTTGATTGTCCCAGGAACCCTGGAAGGTAGATGTTATTATTATTTCCCATTTTGCAGATGAGGAAACTGAGGTAGAAAGATGTTAAATGACTTTCCCAGAGCCACACAGCTAAAAAATATCTGAGGTCAAATTTGAAATCAAGTTTTCCTGACTCTAGCCCTGGACTCTTATCTACTGCACCCCCTAGCTGTTAATTATCAAATTCAGTGATCGTGACTCCTAGTCCTTGACTCCACTGTACTGCACTGCCTTTTACTGCCAAGTTCTACACTATGGAAAGGCCAGATGAAATCACTTATTGCCAGATGCCCAAATAGCCAACAGTACAATTTTGATTTTGTTCGTAAGCATATGTTCCCACAGTATACTTCCCTATTCATTCTCTTCCAAATCAGTGCAATGAAGGCTGAAGATACTCAGACTCTACCTTATTTTCATAATCTCTTCCCACCCACCCCCTTTTCCTCCCAGAGTATTTAATGTGAATAAAAGACTATTCCAGGAAAACAATGTTTTCAGAAATAAGGAACTGGTTCTGCCCCTCCCCCAAGAAGGCTGATAAAAGATTTAAAAAATCAACTAAGGACTACTTAAGAATTTTTAAAAATCACTTAGATTTTTAGTTTAGGGCAACATACTATATCAGAAAAAGTGTTAGGTCCAACATCAAAAGACATCGATTCAGGGATAGCTAGATAGCACAGTGGATAAAACATGGTTCTGGAGTCAAAAGGACCTGAGTTCAAATCCGGTCTCAGACACTTAACACATCTTAGCTGTGTGAGCCTGGACAAGTCACTTAAATGCAATTACCTCACCAAAGGAAAAAAAAAAAGACATTAATTAAAATCCTACTTCTGAGTCATACTAACTGTGTGACTCCAGGCAAGTCACAGTGCTTTACAAATACTGTTTCATGTGATCCTTCAATTGATTTCTCATTTTACAGATAGGGAAACTGAGGCACAGAGAAGTTAAATATTTTATAAAGTTCCAAAAATAATAGCAAAACCAGAATTTGAATTTAGGTCTTCTCACTGCAAACCCAGTTTTCTTTTCTCTTACTATGAAATCATCCTCATTATTCCAAGAGATACCTATGTCTCAGTGACTATGCTAGCAAAGTCAAAATCTGAGTAAAATAAACAATAAAAAGTCACAGTGACCCATTTTCCTACCCAAGACACCTTATGTATATATATATATATACATACATATATATGTATATATATGATGTTTATACATATGTATATATGCATATACATATATATAAACATGGTAAATAGACATGGGTGGAGGCTGGTAGAGAGTATAGAATGGTGAAAGGAACACCAGCTGTAAGTTGAGATTGAAACTGTTCTAGGATAGGTTGTTATGCCTTTACAGACTTCATCACACAGATGGATAAAATAATTATATTTTATAATTAATTTAAATATGAATGTGTAAATCTCTTTATTGAGGGTCACAGAAAGAATCCTTGGACCAACTCAAATAGCAGACAAGATGAAAAGTTTGAAAAGTTCAGCAGCAAGAGATACCAAAAGAAATTCCATTCAAAATAACTGTCGATAATATAAAATATTTGGGAATCTATCTGCCAAGGAAAAGTCAGGAACTATACAAAATAAACTACAAAACATTTTCCACACAAATAAAGTCAGACCTAATCAGTTGGAAAAATATCAAGTGCTCATGGTAGGCTGAGCAAATATAATAAAAATGACAATACTACCCAAACTAATTTACCTATTTAGTGCCATACCAATCAAACTTCCAAGAAATTATTTTACAGATCTAGAAAAAGTAGTAGCAAAGTTCATCTGGAAGAACAAAAGGTCAGGAATTTCAAGGGAATTAATGGAAAAAAAATGCTGATGAGGTGGCCTTGCTGTGCCAGATCTAAAACTATATTATAAAGCAGTGGTCATCAAAACCATTTGGTACTGGCTAAGAAATAGAGTAGTCAATCAGTGGAATAGGACAGGATCACAGAACAAACTAGGCAATAACTATAACAATCTAGTGTTTGATAAACCCAAAGACCCTAGCTTTTGGGATAAGAACTCATTATTTGACAAAAACTGCTGGGAAAATTGGAAACTAGTATGAAAGAAATTAGGACTTGACCTACACCTAACAACATATACCAACATAAGATCAAAATGGGTTCATGATTTAGACATAAAGAGTGATATTATAAGCAAATTAGAGGAACATAGGATAGTTTATGACTGTGGAGAAGGAAGGAATTTGTGTCCAAAGAAGAATTGGAACTCTTAATTGAACACCAGGTAGATATTTTTGATTATATTAAGTTAAAAAGATTTTGCACAAACAAAATTAATGCAGACAAGATTAGGAGGGAAGCAATAAACTGGGAAATCATCTTTACATTTAAGGGTTCTGATAAAGGCCTCATTTCTAAAATATATAGAGAATTGACTCATATTTATAAGAATTGAAGCCACTCTCCAATCGATAAATGGTCAAAGAATATGAACAGACAATTTTCAGATGATGAAATTAAAACTATTTCTAGTCATATGAAAAAGTGCTCCAAATCACTATTGATCAGAGAAATGCAAATTAAGACAACTTTGAGGTACCACTACACACCTGTCAGATTGGCTAAAATGACAGGAAAAGATAATGGCAAATGTTGGAGGGGATATGGGAAAATTGGGACACTGATACATTGTTGGTGGAACTGTGAACGGATCCAACCATTCTGGAGAGCAATCTGGAACTATGCTCAAAAAGTTATCAAACTGTGCATAATCTTTGACCCAGCAGTGTTTCTATTGGGCTTATATCCCAAAGAGATCTTAAAGAAAGGAAAGGGCCCCACATGTGCAAAAATGTTTGTGGCAGCCCTTTTTGTAGTGGCTAGAAACTGGAAACTGAATGGATGCCCATCAATTGGAGAATGGCTGAATAAATTATGGTATATGAATGTCATGGAATATTATTGCTCTGTAAGAAACAACCAGCAGGATGATTTCAGAGAGTCCTGGAGAGACTTGCATGGACTGATGCTAAATGAAATGAGCAGAACCAGGAGATCATCATATACAGCAACAAGACTATACGATGATCTATTCTCATAGACATGGTTCTCTTCAACAATGAGATGTTTCAAACCAGTTCCAGTTGTTCAGTGATGAAGAAAGCCATATACATCCAGAGAGAGGCCTGTGGGATCTGAGTATGGAGCACAACATAGCATTTTCACGCTCTTTATTGATGTCAGTGTTGAAAAATTACCCTTGCATATGTTTTGCAAATAAAAAGCTTTAATAAAAAAAAGATAAAAAGGTTGATATATCTGTCATTCTACAGACAAGGTAGTAGAGTAGAGTGAGCTCCAGTTTTGGAATCAGGGCCCTAACTATTGAGTCATTAGTATTGTTTACAATGTATCAAACTTTGCATTCTAGGTGGTTCCTTTTTAATAGAATCATATCTCTAGAACTGAAAAGATAATAAACCTTTATTAAGCACCTGCTGTGTGTCAGATCTTCTGTTGAGTATTTTACAAATATTATTTCTTCTGATATTTCATTTGGAAAGAATCTTTTTTTTTGGAAAGAATCTTAATGGTTATCCAGTCTAATCTCTGCATTTTATAGAAGAGGAAACTAAAGCTCAGGTAAGTTGTTTTTTATCTAAAATCCCAACAAGCTTCTGAGGCAGAAGTTGAACTCAGGTCTCCAAATTCAGATCTCTTTACACTGCACCATGCTGGTAAATCTTTGCCCATACCTTTCCATCATTATTAATAAAGAATTCTTTCAAAACATCCTTCCTCTGAATATTTTAATAATTCATGGGTATCATCACTGTCACCCTAAGCTTGATCTTGGGTGATCTTTCATTTTTACATGACCACCCAATCCTTTTGTGGGCCTTCTCATCCTATCTCAGAGCCTCATCATGATTCCAAGTGAACCTCAGAGTATGCTAGTGAAGCCAAAGATCTGACAGATTCTACAAAGCTCATAAAGTTTTGAGTATTAAATCATGATGAACTACACCTGTAGTCTGAGGATAAACCTACCTAAGTGTGCAGAAACCCATCAGGGGAAGATTACCTATTTTTACAAAGAATTATAATAATAAAAACCATGATAATAGATTGTTCTTTGGTGGAGGGAATGGTTAGAGCCAAGAGAGTGGAGTGAAATGAGCATTTTTTTACTGAGTTCTCTCAACACAATCCTCTTAAAATTTTTTTTAATGTATCAAACCAAAGTCTGAGCACAATAAACAACAAAAGTCACAGTGAGTCATTTTCCTAGCCCAAGATAGCTTAGGAGGACAAAAAGAGAGCTGTCTCACACACACATACACACACACACACACACACACACACACACACACATATATGTATAGACATAAGTGGAGTGATGAAAGTGCATCATGGTAGAAGGGACACACCTCTAAGCCTAGGAGGCAGAAGTGGCAGCAGCAGCTGTGATGGCACCTAGTTCACAGAGATTGTAAGGGCACTGAACACCTTATCAGAATGAGATTAAAAGGGACATATATGCTACCATTCGGTATAAGATCAGGCCCATTGCTGAGTTTTGAATCACAGTTCCAAGGAGGAGAATAACAGTTGCAGTTGACCAGATCTCTCTTTGAATCATCATCTTATAAAGAATCAAAAACTTATGGGCCCTCAAAGCTAGCTGTGAAAGCAGCAGAATGATACAAAAGTTTGAAGCTCAGGCCAATCATTCCCTATTCCTCCCAGAAGGAGGCAGAGCTGAGCTTTAACATAAAGTCCAAAGACAAGCTGGAAAATGAGCAAACAACAAAATAGAATCAGACCATAAGAAGTTAATGTGGTGACAAGGAAGCTCAAGACACAAACTCAGAAGAAGCTAGTGGCCTGGAAATATCTTCAAACAAAGCTTTGAAGAAAAAATGCAGATTGGATGACTAATAAGTATTACCAGAAGAGCCTAAGCAAAAATAAAAAGTAGCAAAATAAATAATCAAATAAGAGTAGTAGAAAGAAAATTTGAAAAAGAAATGAGAGCAATGCAATAACATTTTGAAAAGAGAACTAATAGTTTGGTAAAGGAAGCACAAAAATATTAAAGGAAATAATTTCTTAAAAACCAGAAGTAGTAAAAGAGGTACAAAATCTCACTAAAGAAAATAATTCATGAAAATTAGAACTGTTGAAATAGTAACTAATGAATTTATCATCATCAGGGAAGTTACAAGGATTCTAGTTATAGGACATAAGTAGGAATCTATGTTGGGTTAATCTCAAAAGAAGGATGGAAGGGTGGAAAAGAAGGATGCCCTGGGAGAATAGAGAATAACAACAATAACAATGGCGGTGGAAGCAGCAATGACAATATTTATATGTGCTTACTATGTTCTAGGCACTGTACTAAATGCTTTACAATTATTATTTCATTTAACCCTCACAACAACCATGAAAGTAGGTTCTATTGTTATCCTTTTTCTTTGAATAAGGAAAGTGAGGCAAACAGTGATTAAATGACTTGCCCAGAGTCACACAACTACTAAGTGTATGAAGCTATATTTGAACTGAGATCTTCATGGTTGCAGGATTTCCATAGCACCACCTAGCTAGGAAAAGAAGAATGGAGAAAATTATCTTAATAAAAAAAGTACACTAGGAAGAGTTTTTACAGTGGGCAGGGGGGAAATGGTGGAGGAAGGAACAAGCTATGCTTGAGCCTCATTTTCATCTGAATTGGTTCAAAGAGAGAAGAATATATACATACATATGTGTATGTCTATGCATATGTATATATACATAGGTGTGAGTATATAATATACATAGGTACCTTTTATAAAAATTCATCTTATTCAACCGACAAGAGGGGAAAGGGATAGGAGAAAATGTGGGATTATGAGAGGGAGGGTAGATTGGGAACAGAAGCAAAATAGATTTTTGAGAAGGGGACAGGGCAGGAAAAAAGAGAAGAAAATGGGCTGGAAGAAAATCTACAGTTAGCAATCATAACTGTTAAAGTGAATGAGATGAGCTCACCTAAAAAATCGAAGTGGATAGCAGAATGGATATCACTTACAAGAGACACACTTGAAACTGAGATGCATACAGAGTTAAAATAAGGGATGAAAGCAGAAACAAATATGCTTCACTTGAAGTAAAAATAAAAAGACAGGGGTAATAATAATTATATTAGAAAAAGTAAAAGTAAAAATAAACCTAATTAGAAGATAAACTATTCTCTGAATATTTAATAGACTTTACTTGTGAATTTGTCTGGTCCAGGAATTTTTTTTTCCTCTCCAAGTTCATTTATGGTTTGTTTAATTTCTTCTTCTGACATCCCTTATTTCTTGTTATGTGAATGAGTATTTTATATTTTTGTAATTACAAATTAATTTCATTCAAGTTGTTGACTTCATTGGCATAGAATTAGGCAAAGTAGCTATTAGAAATATCTTTTTCATCTTTTAGGAATTTTTTTCATTTTTGACACAAACAATAGCATTTTAATTTCATTTTGTTGTATTATGGTCAGGGAAAAGATATGCATATTTCTGCTTTTATTTGTGAGGTATTGTCATAAGACATAATCAATTTTTGTAAAAAGGTAATACAGCTGAAAAATACGCATACTCCTTTCTATTTCTATTCACTGATTGTGAAAAATCTATTATACCTAATTATTCTAAAATTCTATTTGAGCCTAATTCCTTTCATATTTTTATTAGATTTACCTAAATCTGATTGAGGTCTCCCTTTATAATTCCATTGTCTATTTTCCCTTGTAATTCAATTAGTTTTTTGTTTTTAAGTATTTTTAAGTTATGGTATTCAAGGCATATAATAACATTTTAAATTAATTTATCATCTTTGTTACCTGTAGAAAAAGTTGATGAACATAGTGGATAAAGCACTGGACCTGGAATCAGAAAGATCTGAGTTCATATCTGGCCTCAGACAGTAATTATATGAAACAATAAATATTTAATAAGCACCTACTATTTGCTAGACACTGTGCCAGACACAATGTCCCAGACATTGGGAATGTAAATAAGTAAGAAGAAAGATACCTTCAAGGAGCTACCTAAAGGAAGAAGGAAAAAATACAGAAGCAAGCTGAAAGTAGGGGAGGAAAGAACACCAGAGGGTTTCCAGCACAGGAGCCTCATGATCATGATTTTCTTGTTGTTGAGTCATTTTTAAGCTATGTCTGATTTTTTTTATCTCATTTGGGGTTTTCTTGAGAAGATACTGAAATACTTTGCTATTTCCTTCTTCAGTTTATTTTATAGATTAGGAACTAAGATAATTTGAATTAAATGATTTGCCTGGGGTATTACAATTAGTGTTTGAGGCCATATTTGAACTCAGGAAGAGGATTCTTTCTGACTCTAAGCCTGGCACCCTACCCACTGTACTAGCTCGCTGCTCATCATGATTATGGTGGTGGAGTTAAAAACCAAGCAGAGCAGCTGATGGCATATGAATAGATGTCTGAGAATTTGAGCCCTCTATAAAGAAAGGTTATGAGAAGAGCTTTTTGCTCTGCCCTCCAGAAGTAAATGAAGACTCTTACTGGCCATGTGATCCTGGACACATCACTTAATATCTGCTTCAGTTTTCTCAACTGTTAAATGGTATAATAATAACACACCTACCTATAGGTTGTTGTGAGAATCAAATGAGATAATATTTGTAAATGCACTTAGCACAGCTCATCACATAGTACATCCTATATAAGTATATTTTCTTTCCTTTTTTCAGAAAAAAATGTTGTACCCCCTTCATCCATTGCAATTGACTTTATTTTTGTTGTTATCTTGTCTCAAATTATAATTCATACTCATGTATGTGTGTGTATGTGTGTTCAGGTGAGGCGTAATAGATTTTGCTTCACCCCTTATTTTGATTCCATGTGAGTCTTTCAAGAGTGCTTCTCATAAACAACACTTTCTTGGACTTAACTTTCCATCCTATTTAATAGTATTTTATTTTTTTCCAATTACATGCAAATATATTTTCAACATTTACTTTTATAAGATTTTGATTTCCATCTTTCCCCCCTTCTGTCTTCCCCCCTCAAGATGGCAAGCAATTTAATATATGCTATGCATATACAATCACATTAAATGTATTTCCATTTTAGTCATATTGTGAATAAATCAGAACAAGAGGGGGGAAAACCCAAAAAGTAAAAGTAACATGCTTCAATATGCATAATTCTTTCATTGGATCTGGATAGTATTTTCCATCATGAGTCTTTGGAATTATCTTAGATCATGTATTGCTGAGAAGAGCAAAATCTATCAAAGTTGATCATCACACAATCTCACTACTGTGTGCAATCCTCTCCCAGTTCTGCTAATGATTCAGAATCAGTTCATAAAAAGTTTTCTAAGTTTTTCTGAAATCTTTCTGTTCATCATTTCTTTTAGAACAATAGTATTCCATTACATTTATATACCACAATTTGTTGAGCCATTCCTCAACTGATGGGTACTCCTGTGACTTTCAATTCTTTGTCAACACAAAGAAAGCTGCTATAAACATCTTTGTACAAGTGGATAATTTTCCCTTTTTTATGATCTTTTGGGATACAGACCTGATAGTGGTAGTGTTGGGTCAAAGGGTATGCATAGTTTGATAGCTCTTTGGGCATAGTTCCAAATTGCTCATTAGAATGGTTGGATTAGGTCACAACTCCACCAGTAATGCATTGGTGTTCCAATTTTCCCACATCCTCTCCAATATTCTGGATTTAGATTTTAATCCATTTTGCTAACCTCTATTATTTTATGAGTGAATTCATTCCATTCGTGTTTATGGTTATGATAGTTAATTGCTTTTTTCCTCTATCCTCTTCTCACATCTTTTCTTCTCTATAATCCTTGATTAATTCAAGTTGTTATCCTTCCTTTTTCCCTCCAAAACATATGAAGAAAATGTTACAAATTACTACTAATTAGATAAATGCAAATCAAAATATTTTTGAGATTTTGTCTCACATTCATGAGAATGGCAAAGATGACAAAAATGGAAAATGATTAATTTGGAGGGACTATAGTAAAACATGCACATTGTTATACCATTTGTGGACTTCCAGATGTATTCAACCATTCTAGAAAGCAATTTGGAATTTCACACAAAAAGTTACTTGCATGCCATTTGAACCAGCTAGGGTCTATTATTAAATTATGAAAATATATTGTGTGCAAAAATATTTATACTAGTTTTTTTCCCTATGGTAGCAAAACCAAACCAAACCAAACAAAAAGCTCCAAACATACAACCCCCAACACACACACACACACACACACACAACTGGTAATGAATATTACACAGAGAGAAACTGATAGACTTTGCTGGACTCATAAAGCAAGTTAATAGTGGAAGTAATGCTAAAATTCTAGTCTCCAAGCAGCTAAGTAATACAATGGATAGAATGCTGGATTTGGAATAAGAAAGCCCTAAGTTTTTATCCTGCTTCTGTCTTACATTGTTTCTGAGGCTATTTCTCAGCCTGTTTCCTCAATAATAAAATGGAATGATAATATTCTACACTGATTCTAGAGTTTGGAAAAACAGAGTTCAAATTTGATCTGAGACACTTCTGTGTTCCGTGTCCCTGGGCAAATCACATAAATATTATCTGGCTCAGTTTCTTCATTGGTAAAATGGAGCTAATAACAGCATCTGCTTCCCAGGGATGTTGTAAGGATCAAAGAAGATAATAACTGTAAAGTGCTTAGCATGGTACCTAGCACATTATAAATTATATATTAATATTAGCTATTATTATTATTACTGGACTGTTATAATTACTCTAACAAGATAAGATTTGGAAAGTGTCTTGCAAAACTTAAAATGTTTTTTACATACTAGTTGCCATTATAACCCTAATCCAGCATTCCTTCTGCTAAAGCAGTACTAAATAGTGTTCTCTATAGTCATTTCCACAAAATGTCCAAAATTCAAATCATAATTAAATTTGCCATTAGTATTTTAAATAATTATTTATTTCTCCAAGGATAAAGGCTGAGTCTGGCAAACAGTTTCATCTTTATCTCCTTTAACTCTCCTCTATTTCCATTTCTTTTTTCTTTCCCTCCATCAGATGATCAAAGGCCTGAATTAGCCAGGAAATGTTTCCAGTCCAATAAAACATTATCACGTGTCAGTCATAAGCTAGGCTTAGGGGGTAGCTTTCCTATGTCTTAAATGTTCTAGAATTTTGAAAGAGTTCACAGAGTTCAACCAATCAGTATTTCCTTGCCACAGGCCAAATAGTCAAAAAGATTGGCACCTTCCCTGCCAAAGCTTTAAAGTCGATAGATACATATTCATCATTTCATCATCTATATATCATATGAATATTTCATATAGCATCTGTTTGGATTTAATTGTTTTTTTCTCTTTTCCTTTCCTTTTCTTTTTAAAGCTGCTTGTTACTAAACTCATAATGAAGCCAGATGAGTAAGTATTCTGACCCATCACAACACTACAAGTCATGATGAATGTTGTGAGTGCATTGGAACTGACAATTTAAAGCAATACCTACCACAGCCCTGCCAGTGACTGCCAAAGGACAAAAAAAATGGAAAACACATAATAATAACAGCAATAGAATCTTAATGGTTCTCTCAGCTATATTCTGTCATTCAGAGTTGCAAAGTTCAGCTCTTCTGGGGCAAGTTACCACTCTAGGATTAAAAACTAGAAGTTTCCTTAAAAATATCACCCAGCTGCCTCTTTTTAATTTTACAGATGAGGGAACTGAGGCTTGGAAGTTAACTGATTTGCCCAAGGTCATACAAAGCATAAATGGAAGAGGTATAATTCAAACCCAGGTTCTGTGACTATAAACTCAGTGCTATTTTTACTATACCACATTGTTCCTCATCGAGCTGCAGTCTAAGAACTAGGAACATTGAGTCTGGAGGAAAGAGAAGATCTAGGAGACCCCTGGGAACCTTCTTAACATTTTGGAAAGGTTTTCACGTAGGAAAAGGGCTAGGCTCATTCTCCTTGGCCCCAGAGTAAAGAACTTGCAGTAATAAATAGAAATTGACAGAAAGGCAGATTTCAACTCAGTGGAAGTGGAAAACCCTTTGATAATTAGGGCTCTTCCAAAGTTGGATGGGTTGCTAAGAAGATAATGCATTTCTTCTCACTGAAAGCTCTCAGACAAAAACCAGGGACTGGGAAGTAGATGGAAGGGATGTCTTTGAAAGATCAATGAAAGATCTTAAAGATATCCACTGAGGTCCAAGCTTCTCCTGTCATGGAGATGAGACAGAGGACAACAATAACCATTTATATAGTGCTTTAAAGATTACAATGCATTTTACAAAATTTATCTCTTTTGATCTTCCTTACAACAACTCTATGAGGTCAGCATTATTATTATTCCCATTTTACAAATGAGGAAACTGAGGTTGAGAGAGGTGAGGTAATTGACTTAAGATCACACAGCTAATAATTGGCTAAGGTAGTTTCGGTGATTCCAAGTTCCATATCCATTGCACTAACCACTGACCTCAAAACCTATATATACCACTAAAACAAAAATACAGCCTGATCCTACTAAGCTAGTAAATCTGATTATAGGGCTGGTTAGAGGTTCTGTCTCCTGCCAGAGTCGTACCTTAATCAGTGAGTTGGAAGGTATGAGTGAAAGCACAACTGGAGTTGGAAAGAATGGTTAGAGGAGCCATATAATTAGGAGGGTTCCAGGTCTTAGTAAGAACAAGAAGACTGAGAAAGAGAGGAAGGAAAATGATTTAAGATAAAGGTAAACTTATCTATGAAGCAGGCATTCCAGAGACCATAGCAGAAGAGATGAGTAGCATTAAAGTGGAACATTGGAAGGTTGAAGGAGATGGGAATAAGGGAATAGACAGTCAAGGATGGGACAGAGAATGAAGTCTGAATAATGACCACTAGAATGGATTTCTAGATTACATGATCAACAAAATGGAAGACTAGACTCCAATCCTTAAAGCTCTCTAAAATAGAAATTATGTGCAAGAAACAAAACAATTCAACTCTCTCCATAGTCTAAGACATCAAGAATTTTAATGAGGTTAAAAAAACTCAAATGAATAGTAGAGAAGGCTAATCCACAATCCCTAACACTCATTCATCACCGCCTTCCTCCCTGGCCACTGTGCTCTGGCAGGGTTACCGAAGCCATCCCATGGGGTTAAAATGGAATTCAACTCAGCCCCTTGTAACTCCCTGCATGGTGGAAAACCAAACAGCAGAAGCTTACTCTGGCTAGGATGCCAGTATAGCAGTTCTCTTTGTGGGCAACATTACTCGGCCAAGGAACTGATGAACATTATTCCTCATACCAACACGGTTATCCAAGACAAGTACAAAGGATTCATGATTGAGAATCTATTTTCATTCAGATAAAGAACTGATGGACTTTGAATGCAGATTGAAGCATACTTTTTTCACTTATGTTATTTTTCTCACAGTTTTTATTTGTTTTTTTCTTTCACAACTGTGACTAATATGGAAATAAGTTTTATATAATGACACATATATAACCTATCTCAAATTGCCTACCATTTTAGAAAGTAGGGAAGGGAGAGAGGAAGAAAAATTTCCAACTCAAAATCTTGTAAAATTGAATGTCAAAAATAGCCTTGATGTATAATTTGGGGGAAAATGAAATACCATTTTTTGAAAGAATAAGAAAGAAAGAATTAAGGATGAACAACAACAACAACAACAAAGAACTAAAAAATACATGGAATTGAGGCTGAACACCAGCATGTGTGTGGCTGGCACTCCACTAAACCTAAGGAAAGAGCAACTAGCAGAAATCAATTCTATTCCTTTGGAAGTAATTTGGTAGAAAGAATGAGGCTAGTGGCATATTAATTGTCCAATGTAGAAGGAAATTCAGATAGTTTTGAGGTGTAACTGACATCAAAAAGGAAAGAGTCAGAAAATAAGTGACAGGATAAAATAAGGTCATGAAATCAAAGACATCAGGAGTAAGAAAATTCTTTTAAAGTAATTGATCATAAATAGATAAATATCTCATGGAAAAAATTAGTAACATAATATAATAGGATAGGACTTTCAAAGCAGCTGAACTAGCCTAAATATTTATGAATAAATGTTTAAAACATAAGAAAATGAATTAATGCCTGATTAGGCAAAGGAATCCATAGGGTTTTTAAGAGAATATGGAATTGTAACAAGTTTTTAAAGGGCAATAAGAATTTATGAAGACAAAAAATATGGCCTGCACATCAGAAATTATTGATGAAGTGGAAAAATTTGGAAAAGAGTGGTAAATGTCACCATATCCAAAAAAAAAAAAAAAGAAAGAAAGAACTGATTGGGAATGCAAATACAAAGAAGTGAAGGACAATCAGGAAGAGGAGAAACATAAAGCAGTCATGAAAAAATTCCCTCCATACAAATCATACTGATCTTGAAGACAGACTGTGGAGAGAGAATTTAACAATTATAGTTATCCCAGAAGAATACAAATCAAAACAAACAAGCAAACAAACATAAAGCAGCTGAATACTCTAGTGCCAGAAATAATGCAGTATTTCTAAAACTACCCAGGATTTCTAAACTCAGAAAACAAAGTGCCAATCTCAAGAACTGTCCCCAGAAAAACAAAAAAGAAAAAAAAAAGAAACAATGGATCCTATGTTGTAAAATCTAATATATGTCTTGATTAAATTTAATAATTTTATTTTGTTGCTAAGGTACACATTTTATAAGCAAATAGGAGAAAGACCTTCAACAGAAAGGAAAGAAAATCTAACTAATGATCTCTGGATTTTGAAGAGTATGAAGGGATGGAAGGGGAAAAAGTGCTTATTAAGTGCCCATAATATGCCAGATGCCACTCTAAACATTTGACAAATATCTCATTTGATCCTTTTAAGAACTGTGGTAGGTAGGATAATTATTATTATCCCAATTGACGGTTGAGGGAACTGAGGTAAACAGCTTAAGTGATTTGTCCAAAATCCCATGCAGCTAGTAAAAATCTGACACAGAATTTGAACTCAGTTTTTTCTGACTCTGAGGCCAGTACTCTAGCTGTAAATATTTGGGGTAGTTTCCTTCTTAAATTGAACTTGATTCTGCCTCTCAACTTTCACCCATTCATTGTTCCTGATCTTTTCATCTGGGGACAAGCAAAATTAGCTCAATTTCTCTTCCTCCTAATGGCTCTTCAAATACTTGAAGATAGCTACAACATACCCATTCTTCTTATCCAAGTCTAGTAGGAGTTGGGTGGGCAGTAGGTCTTCAAGGTCTTTCTGAGTAGTGGGACTGCTTGCAAGTATATTCTATTGAAACTCAGATAATTGCAAAGAGATGATTTTAGTCACAGCAATCCCAGGACCAGGGAGTGACCTAGCAGTCCCTGCCATGCCTTCATATAACTAGATAAAACAAGAAGCGAGGCAAACACTATAGTCCCAGAATTCCAGAATCTTAGTGTTGAAAGGAATCTTATCTTATTCCATCCCATGCCTAAAAGAGAAGTTCCTTCTTGAAGGGGAATTCCCCTTATGTTATTTGGCTGCATTTAATGTGAGTTTCTAAATATGAACAAGAAAAAAAATACTATTTTCCTCCAGACAGTTCAGCTCTCACCAAATCACTAAGCGATAAGAGAGGAAGTTGGATGGAGAGCTAAGATAAGAAACAAGAGAAACCAATTTAAGTCCTGCCTGTGTGACCCTGAGCAGTTCATTTCTCAGTGGCCCAGGGAACTCTCTATGACCATGTATGTTACAGAATAGATATGAATCTCCATTCCTAGAGGAAATTTCTAATTAGGAATCCCTTATACCAAAGATTCTTAATCTGGAGTCCAATCACCTCATGGATAGATTTCATAACGTCCATGAACTTGGATGGGTAAAAAAAAAATACATTTATTCTCACAAATCTCTAACTGAAATTTAGCATCTCCTTTGATTGTGAATATAGGTAACAAACCACACTAGTGATTTGTCATTATTGTTTAGTTCAGTTATGTCTGACTCTTTTTGATCCTGTCTGGGGTTTTCTTGACCCCAAAAATACTGGAGATGTTTGTCATTTCCTTCTTTAGATTTTAACAGATGAGGAAATTCAGATAAATAAGGTTAAGTGACTTGCTCAGAGTCACATAGCTATTAAGTGCCTGAGGTCAAATTTGAACTCAGGACTTCATGATTTCAGGTCCAATGTTTTACTTATTGTGCCACCCATTTCACCAGAATGACAAAAAAACTCCAGGATACTAAAAAGACTAAATATTCCTCTTATAGACCAATGAGATTACAGATCTAGCCCTATACCTCTGGCAGGATTAAAAAAAATCCATCCTTTCTTTTCTGATTCCTAGTCATGAAACTGTCATTCAGAGCTTTTCATGTTCTATACCTAAGGTCACCCTGTTATTCTTTCCCATAAACCAACATTCTCTTCCTTCAAAAAAACTGAAGGAAGCTAAGAAATGGCAGCTTAGGACAAATGTTAAAAGACTAAAACTAATTTACAATGTCTTATTCCTTCTCATCCATCTTAACCGTATGGATTAGGATACTGACTCCCACCCACAATCCTACAACAGGGACTAAAGAATGCATGGTCAGGTCCACCAACTGTAAATTCACCTCATCCCTGATTCTCTCTCACTCCCTTAATCCTCTCCTTATTCTCTAGTTACTCTTTGCTTTTAAAAAGTTCTGTTTTATTATATCTTAGTAATCTTCAATAAACACAAACATTTCACTATGCAAAAAATGAGAAAAGAGGATTGTACATGAAATGATTACTTCATATAATTATTTTAAACTGTATATTAAATATAACAAGCATAGAAACAAAATTTCTGTAGGTTCCCCTTCTGAATGTTGTTTATTTTTATCTCCATATTTTTCATTGATGCTCTTTTCCTGCATCTCTCTCAATAAATATTAACTCAATACCAATAGAGGTTTCTTCACCTTGATACCTTGGCCACATCTAGAAAATATATGTCCCATTCTGCCTCTCTTACATGCTCAATACCTGCTGCCAAGAGGTGAAGCCATAGTTCATTGTTGGTCTTCTGGAATCATGTTGGTTTATATTTGCTTATAATCCTGAAGTCATTCAATGTTGCCTTCCTTTACATTATTCCTCCCATCCCATACATTGTTCTTTACTTTCCAAGCCTCTGTGTTTCATTCATCTTTATAAATAACCCCAAAACATATAACTAAGTTCTCATTCTCTCTCTGGCCTCCTCCCTACCTGCACTGCTTCTGGGTCAGTCTCCTAGGGCTAAAACCAATGACACAAACCCCTAGGCTCCTTTCTGACCCTTTCAAATCAGCCTCTTCAATGGGGAGGAATCAGCAGTTCTGTACATCCCATCCTTAGGCAAAACCTTCAGTCCCACAGCTTCCTCAACTTTTAATATCCCCTTGTTCCTTCAAGCACAGCTTTCCCATTCATACAAACAGTGGAGCAGGTGGTTATGGAGCTTGAAATATATTACACTTATCATAGTGCCTGCTAAGCTATTAGTCAAAGGTGGTAGAGGGGAGAAATATTTCTGGATTTGGACATACAAGACCTGAGTTTAAATCTCACCTCTAGCTTGTGGTTATGGGCAAGTCATTTAATCTCATAATTTCAGTTTTCTTATATGAAAACAAAAGGGTCTGAATAGATGGTCCCAGTTCTGGAACTGTGATCCTCTGATATTAATTTGAGAAGATATCCAAAGACACTTTTATTTATAAGTAAATATAGACAGAAAACCATTCTTTATAATAAAGGAGATTCCAGAAAAACTGGGATGGAGGTAAACCCCATTATTTCGCATTATAAACCCAATGGCCTAAAAAACATTTTAAAAAGCAGTATGATAATAGGAGGTTGAGAAACATGTATAAAATGTGATCCCTACTGCGCCTGTGCATCTGTGGGTTATTCAGAGGCCAGAATTAGGACAAGCTTAATGCTAGTCACAGCCTCAGAAAAACCTAGGAAAGAGGAAGGAATATTTTCCTCTTAATAGTTGGCATTTCATAGTTCTTTGTGATGTGGAATAGAAACTTAAATCAGTCCATTCTGCCTTTGTTGTCAGAACTTTAATTATTTATCTGGTTTCCATAGTCATATATAAAGGTAGGCAAAATCTCTTAGATTGTCTTGTATCTAAAAAGCATACTCTATTTCACCTTCTCAGTGTATGTGGTCTCTTAGAAGCTCATGGGAATTTATTCTCGACTAGGCCTCTCCCTGCCCTTCTTTAAGTTCGCCCTAACTTCATAGATCCTGCTCTTACTGCCCTGTGATTTTAAAAAGTCGTGTCATCCAAAGCATCTTGCTTAAATTTTTTGATTTAGCTTAAGTTCCTTTCACATTTTAAAGGACATCCTTTAAATGTCTTATATGAGTTTTTCACATTGTAAACTGCTCTCCCACACCCTAGTATCTGGAAACTTTATGTATTTGATACAAAATGATATGACTCTTCACTTTACAATTTACAAAGCACTTTTAATGTTATCTTACTCTCTTGAGATCTTCAAAAATAGGATTGATTCACACCTGGCTCAAATGGTTTAAGGTTACACCATCCTTATACATCCAGCAGCACCACCCTCATGGAGCAGAACCTTTCAAAAATCAAAATTGTTCATCTCACCAATCACCTAGAAAGCAGAATCATAGAAGCTCAGATTTGGAAGAGACTTCAGAGGTCATCTAGTCCAACTCATAGCAATAAAAGGATTCCTTGGTGACAAGTCATCATTCAGCTCAGATCACTGGCACCAACTTCCTGATGTCTTGTTCTTCTTTGAGAACAAAGGACAAACAACAACTACGACATTAGGTTTACTCAGATCATCATCTCCTAGATCTAGTTTAACCTCCTCATTTTACAGAGGAAGAAACTGAGACCTGGAAGGGTTAAATGACTTGGGCAAGGTCCATCGTAAAAAGTAACAGAACTGAGATTTGAACCCAAGTCTTCTGACTCTAAACTCAGTGCTTTTTGGTAACATTCATCCCTCTACCTAGGATTAGTTGTGACTCAGGACCCTCTCCCTTACTTGGCTTAGGCCAGTAGATAAAAAGCCCCTATTATATGATATGATTGAAAATATTTTTGTATTGTGGTTATCTGTATACAGATTTAGCTTCAATAAAGTCATTTTAGTTAAGATAACAGATGAAAGAGTGGGGAAGGGTCAGACAGAGAGAGAGAGACAGAGAGAGGGCACAGTGTTGACTATACAAAAGCACCTCATTCCAGACACAGCAAAATTATATAGGCTGACAAGTTAACATCATGGCTGAAGCAAAATGTGATCAACAATACCTTTCAATGCAACAGTTTCTCTGAATTTATAGTTCTCTGCCCTTTGCTAACCTAAAGAGAAAGAAAGAAACCACACAATGAGGATTTGTTTGTCTGTTTGTTTTAAATACATTGTTATTCACTTACCAAATAGATAGAATTCATCTATTTATGGACAAAGCAGTTTCTCAACATCTAAATGCAATTGAACCTAACATCATTATATGTAAGATTTAGAAGTAAAGTCAGTTTATTAATTTTTTTTAAAATTCAGGCCCAGCCCTGGGTCATTCTGGGTTGCATTTTCAATTCTATACCTGGATGGTGTTGGGCTTGATTTGGCATTAAAGGACCATAGTTCCAATTCCAACTGATGGTTCTCATGTGATTTCTTGTGGTCTCAGGTTCCTGCTCTGTTGAATAAAGGGGGCAGAGAAGTTAGGCCTTAATAATCCCCAAATTCCCTTCCAATTTTAAATCTCTGAATCTATGAGCTAATAACTTTGCAGAAATTCTGGGGCCTTTCCATACTGCTTGGCTTGGCTTACCCTAAAGTGAAGAGATAATGTCCTGCCAAGCTCAGTACCCACTCAAACACCAGAGGTTGAGTTTTGAACCAAACTTAAGCCTTTTGAAGTCCAAGCCCCGTTAATACTTGGCTCAAAGAAAAGAGAATCTGTAAGAGGCTTATAAAAAATACTCATAAGGCTTCCCAGGAATCTATTAGCTCTTACAAAACTCTATATTTTGATGAGCAAAGTGTAAATGAATCAGAGACATATGGCTCTCATTTCCCTGGAAACACACATGGGTAGAAAAATTAAAGAAGCAAGAGGGTGGGAGAGGGAGGGCAGCGACTGTGATCCTTTGGAGACAAAAATCCCATATCCTGGTTTTGCCAGATTTAAAACTTTTGAAGGGGAAAAATATAGCTTAAGCCGTTTGGCTGAAATCAATATGCCACTACGTCCAGCCATCCCTCCAGTAAATATTCTTTTCATTAAAAAATAATCAGATCATCTATTGTAAGGGACCATTCTTAACAGAGCAACAACGTCTGAAGAATCCCTTTTGTTAGTTAACAGCTGGTTTGGTTCTTCTAAAAGGGGGACTTGTTTGGGGTTTTTAATGTTGGGATCAAATCTGTAGTCTTCCCCAAGACAGACTCCCACCAGTGCAGGGATGAAGTCATCTGGAGGACAAGAAATATTTATGAACTCAGTGCCACAGTTCTTACAGAAACAGCATGTGGGAGGATTGGGACCCCTGGGGGAAATTTGGCTCTCTATGCCTATAACACTATCAGCAGCTACCTTCCCAGATGCTAGCAGCCAGGGACTAGAGGTAGAGATATGGAAGTAGAACCTCCAAAGGGAAGGCTTATAGAGTCTGTCACTGCTAAGAATTCCTGCTTCTGACATTTACTAGCTGTGTGACCCTGGGCCATTCCCTTAACCCCTCTGAGCTAAATGATAATAAGCATACTTAATCTCACAAGGCTGATGTGTCTAAGAAACCTCAAAACATGATAGAAATGGAAGCTTTTTGTATCCTATCAAGAGAAAACTCCTGTGTTTCCCCTCTGGAGGCCTTAATTTCAACAGTTTTGAGAACTGATTTAGCTAAATATCTGAAAGCTTTCCACCTGTCACCATACTTCCAAAGTTCATGAGTTTCAGAGGCTTTAGATCAGGAAAGCTATTTGAGTTCAGATGAAGAAGCAGAAGCCCAGAAAATTAAGTTTCTTGCTCAAGGAAACATGGGTAGTAAGTGAAGTGAAAGCATTGCCAACCCAAGTCTCCAGACTCATAATCCAATGATTGTTCTACTAGTCCAAGCTTCCTTTTCCATATTCTGAGTCTGGAAGGAATAATAAAATATGTAGATAAATTGTGGGAAAAGACAATGTTAAAAAGAACCCTTTTGTAAAGGGATGGAGGGATAGCTTAGGTGGTTCAGGGGATAGAGCACTGGGTCTGCAATCAAGAAGACCTGAGTTCAAATCCAGTCTCAGCCATTTAGTAGCTGTGTGATCTTGGGTGAATAATTTCACCGCTGTCTGCCTCAGTTCCTCAAACTATAAATTTGGGGTACTAGTAATAGCATTGTCCTCCCAGGGCTGTTGGGAGGGTCAAATGAGATAATACTTGTAAAGCCCATGCTACATAATTGTTGTTGTTGTTGAGTCATTTCAGCAGAAGAGTCTGACTCTTCATGGCTCCATCTGGGATTTTGAAGTGTTTTTTTTTTCTTTTCTTTTTAATCATGGCCTTCTCTAGCTCATTTTATAGATAAGGAAACTGGGGCAAATAGGATTAATTGGCTTGCCCAGGGTCACATGGCTAGTAGGTGGCTGAGGCAAGATTTGAACTCATGAAGATAAAGCTTCTTGATTACAGTCCCAGCTTTCTATCCATTGTGCCATTTAGTTGCCCATAATCCATAGCAGGTGTTCAATAAATATTTGTTTCCTTCCTTTCTTCATCTCATTCTCTTGCTTGGCTTAATAGCTCTTACTTCACGGACAAGGATAGTTCTAACAAGGGGACTCTCTGCTAGAAGGCTGAGGTAGAAGAGGCACTGAATTGGTTAATCAGAGATTCTGAGTTCAAATTGCACTCTGCTGCTTTCTATTTGTGTGACATTGGATAAGTCAATTGACTTCTAATAGGAAGGGACTGAATGAGATAACCTCAGAAGTCTCTTCCAGAGTGAAATCTTGATCCCATTCCTTCCTGGGAGACTATGCATTATCCTTCTGTGAAGATACCATTCCTTTTCTGGACTGAGTAAACAGATTTTCCAGTTGTGATTGGAAATTTGTTCTGATCCAATCATAATCTCTGCTCAAGATCTCACATCTGTAAGACAGCTGACTATGGTTAGGGGAAGTGATGACCATGAGATAAGGTGGAGTTATTTGGACCATACAGGAATCTCTCCCAGAATCCTGACACATACATACTCTGTTCTAAGCAACTCAACTAATCAGCCACATACTTGCGGAGACTGGGAGAGTGACCTTCTCCTTCAGTTCATAGACCACTCCAAGAAAATAAAAAATCCACTGGACATCTACTTGCCTCTTGCACAATTTTTGCCTAAGTGAATAACTTTTACTATGATTAAATTATTTTTCATATATTCATTTTTATATAAATAATCCAAATGGAAAATGCACTTAAATACACACACACACACACACACACACACACACACACACATCCCCTTAATGGAGAGAATAAAAGAACCTACCTCCCTTTGTAATGACTGAAGGAGATCTTATCTCAACTGCTTTACAAACCTAAAAGTGCTCTAGGAATGCTGGCTATCAGTAATGGGCAGGATCAACAGTAGCCCCTTCCTTACTGTTTTCACCACCAACTGACCTTGGTTACTACGTCAGTAATCTATACCTGGAAGAGATTTATTTGGAAACCATTTGGACTTTCATAGGTTCCAAGTTAATCTTCTATTTTAGAACAGTAACTTATGTTACTGTAATCAGTACTGCTTAACTCAATAGCAAAAACCTTTATTTTTAAGCTTCAAAGATCCATCAAACAGCCTGTTCTGAGTTGTTCTCAAATAATCATAGGTACCATTATGAGACTCAGGCCTTGCAAGATGGTGGTGGTATACCCCACCCAACCATTCATGACAAAGCCCTGAGATTTATTTGTCTGTATCGAAGAAGGGAAAAAGTTGTGTAATAGGAAACATGAAACTTTCACTAAAATACGGCAAATAATTTGAAATTATAGGAAGAATGTTAAGATAAATATTTAGAGGATTTGATGAAATGCAGAACCTTCACTAAATATAAAAAAAGTTGGAAACAGAAGTTTGTTCTATTTGCAAGAAGAACCAGGCTTCAGTGCAATTCTTACTCCAAAGAAAAACAACTTGGTGATTTGATGGTAAGGTCATGGTATACTTTGGAGTCTGGCACTAACATGGGAAGGAACCTTAGAAGTCGATTGTCCAATAACTTCTTTTTTTTTTCTTTTTAAAAATTTATTTATTTTAATTTATTTTTTATTAAAGCTTTTTATTTTCAAAACATATACATGTATAGTTTTTCAACACTGACCCTAGTAAAACCTTGTGTTACAATTCCCCCCCTTTTCTACCCTCTCCCCTATATGGCAAGTAATCAAATATATGTTAAACATGATAAAAATATATGTTAAATCTAATATATGCATACATATTTATACAATTATCTTGCTGAAAAGATATCTTGCTGCAAGAAAAATCAGATCAGAAAGGAAAAAAATGAGAAAGAAAATAAAATTCTAGCAAAGAACAACAAAAAGAATGAGAATTCTATGCTGTGCTCCACACTCAGTTCCCACAGGCTTCTCTCTGGATATAGATGGCTCTCTTCATCACTGAACAATTGGAATTGGTTTGAATCATCTCACTGCTGAAGAGAGCCATGTCCACCAGAATTGATCATCATGTAGTCTTCTTGTTGCCATGTATAATAATCTCCTGGTTCTCTTCATTTCACTCAGCATCAGTTCATGCAAGTCTCTCCAGGCCTCTCTAAAATCATCAAGCTGATTGTTTCTTAGAGAACAATAATATTCCGTAACATTCATATACATTAACTTATTCAACCATTCTCCAACTGATGGACATGTACTTATGTTTCTTGCCACTACAAAAAGGTCTACCACAAGCATTTTTGCACATGTGGGTCCCTTTCCATCCTTTAAGATCTCTTTGGGTTATGAGCCCAGTAGAAACCCTGCTGGATCAAAGGTCATGCACATTTTGATAGCTCTTTGGGCATAGTTCCAAATTGCTCTCCAGAATGGTTGGATCAGTTCACAACCCACCATTAATGTATGTGTCCTAGTTTTCCCACATCCCCTCCAACATTCATAATTATCTTTTTCCTGTTATCTTAGCCAATCTGAGAGATGTATTGTGGTATCTCAAAGTTATATTAATTTGCATTTCTCTGATCAATAGTTATTTGGAGCACCTTTTCATATGACTAGAAATGGTTTCAATTTCTTCATCTGAAAATTGTCTGTTCATATCCTTTGACCATTTATCAGTTGAAGAATGGCTTGAATCCTTATAAAACTGAGTTAGTCAGTTCTCTATATATTTTAGAAATGAGGTCTTTATCAGAACCCTTGAATGTAAAATTTTCCCCAGTTTATTGTTTCCCTTCTAATCTTGTCTGCATTAGTTTTGTTTGTACAAAAACTTTCTTAACTTAATATAATCAAAATGATCTATGTTGTGTTTAATAAGGAACTCCAGTTCTTCTTTGGCCACAAATTCCTTCCTTCTCCACAGATCTGAGAGGTAAACTATCCTTTGTTCTTCTAATTTGCCTGTAATATCACTCTTTCTGTCTAAATCATGAACCCACTGGTGTACGGTATTTGGTGTGGGTTAATGCCTAATTTCTGCCATACTAGTTTTCAACTTGCCCAGCAGTTTTTGTCAAATAGTAAGTTCTTATCCCAAAATCTGGGATCTTTGAGTTGGTCAAACACTAGTTTACTAGAGTCATTGACTATTTTGTCCTATGAAACTAACCTATTCCACTGATCAGCTATTCTGTTTCTTAGCCAGTACCAAATGGCTTTGATGACTGTTGCTTTATAATATAGTTTTAGGTCTGGCACAGCTAGAACATCTTCATTTGCATTATTTTCATTAATTCCCTCGAAATTCTTGACCTTCTGTTCTTCCAGATGAACTTTTTTATTATTTTTTTCTAGATCTGTAAAATAATTTCTTGAGAGTTTGATTGGTATGGCATTGAATAAGTAGATTAATTTAAGTAGTATTGTTATTATTATTATTATTATTATTATTATTATTATTATTTTTATTTTTTTCTTTTTGCTGAGGCAATTGGGGTTAAGTAACTTGCCCAGGGTCACACAGCTAGGAAGTGTCTGAGACCAGATTTGAACTCAGGTCGTCCTGACTTCAGGGCTGGTGCTCTATCCACTGCGCCACCTAGCTGCCCCGTATTGTTATTTTTTATCATATTCACTTGGCCTACCCATGAGCACTTGATATTTTTCCAATTAATTAGATTTGACTTTAATTGTGTGGAAAGTGTTTTGTAATTGTGTTCATATAGTTCCTGATTTATCCTTGGCAGATAGACTCCCAAATATTTTATATTATCAACAGTTATTTTAAATGGAATTTCTCTGTATCTCTTGCTGTTGGACTTTTGTTGTCCATAAAAATACTGATGATGAATTATGTGGATTTATTTTGTATGCTGCAATTTTGCTAAAGTTATGAATTATTTCTAGTAGTTTTTTAGTTGGTTCTCTAGGGTTCTCTAAGGATACCATCGTATTATCTGCAAAGAGTGATAATTTAATTTCCTCATTACTTACTCTAATTCCTTTAATCTCTTTTTCTTCTCTTATTGCCAAAGCTAACATTTCTAATATAATATTGAGTAGTAATAGTGATAGTAGACAACCTTGTTTCACCCCTGATCTTATTGTTTGTCCCCATTACATATGATGCTTGCTGCCAATTTCATTTTGCAAGGAAGAAATTAGAGGCCCAAAGAATTTGAGTAATATCCCAACTTTTAGTAGCATCTTTCCAGTAGCACTACTATTTACCCAAGACTCTAAATCATTAAGGCCATGAACCTAGGAACTAAATCAGAAATCGTCTAGGCATCTCTGTGAACCCCTAGTTCTATTCTAAGAGTAGAAAAGAGGTATCAAAGTCATGGAGGTTCAAAGCAACTTAAACCAGAATAAAAGGCAATTAGGTAAAGTTTAACAAAATTAAATAATGTGCACTACAACATAGATAATGTTAATTTGTGGTTTTCTAAGTCAATATGCTACTTGCATAGATTCTTCTCCATTTGAGTTTGAATTTACACTATACACACTAGGATTTTTATGTAATGTTAAGTGATTTCCTCGAATAATATTGACATAAGGTCAATCCTGGGAAAAATGATCAAGCAGAATAAATGCCAATGCCTCTTTTGCTTTTCATTGACCTCTTATAAGATGGGAGCAAACACTCCTCCAGACATCCACTGTTTTCAGGTAATCCTGTGGTTCTTTAGAACCCACCCTACATAGAATCCCACCCTGTGATCTAACTTCCCTCATTAAGCACCTCCCCATACTTCAAATATCTCCCATCTCTGCACTCTGGTAAAAATGACTTATTCTATATCACATTCTCCCTGATGTCTTTTAAATATAGAAGCCAATCAAGTGGTCTATTTCATATTGAAATAATATAGCTATCCATGTGCTGGACTATCTTGAATACCATTTGCATGTGAACAGGGATTTTTCAAGGTATTAAGCCAAAAGAGAAATTAGCAGAGGAATGTTTAGACATCAAGTCAGTATGGCAGGAAAGCTATTTTTTTTAAGGGATGGATTTTCATAAAAGAAGACTTAAGTAACTGGAAAGATGTTAATTGTTCATGATCAGACCATGCCAATATAATAAAAGTAATTTTATAAAGTAAATTAATTTATTATGTGAGTGTCATGCATGCCAAACTACCAAAGAATTGTTTTATAGAACTAAACAAAATAATAAAATTCATCAGCAGAAACAAAAGGTCAGAAGAACTTTCAAAAACTCCAGAACCCACAAAACATTGATGACTATTTTGCCCATGGTTAAGGCCAGCCCTGAATGAATATTAGATCACTTGTGCTATTTGTGCAGTTTGTGAATAACTGCTATACTTCCAGTGATCACAAAATGGCCAAGCTGAAATGGAATTTAGAAATCATCTAATCCATACTCCCTCATTTTACAGATTAAGAAGCTGAATCCCAGAAAGGGAAAGCACTTTGCCCACAGTCACGGATCTAGTCCATTACAGAGCCAAACTCCAACTTGGATCTTTTGATTTCAAAACTAGACCTCTTTCTACTTTTCCCTAAGAGTTAAATGTCCACAAATCAACTCAGAAACATAAAATGAGCTTCTGCCTCTGGACTTAGAGACTTCTCTCCCAGTAGAATACAGCTGCCAGGGGGTTCTGGGGCAAAGAAGTATGTGAGTCCTAAAAGTAATTTCTTAAAAGCCTAGAAAGACATGAACAGATGCTGAGGAAAGTGAGCCCAACCAAGAGGACATCATATACAGTAACAGAAAGATTGTGTGATGATCAATTATGACAGAACATATATATTCTGGACAATTATGTCCAGAACAGTTCCAATAGACTTGAGGTGGAAAATACATAAAAATGCCATCTCCACCTAAAGAAAGAACTAAAAAGACTAAATGCAGATTGAAGCATACCATTTTCACTTTTTTTGTTTTGCTTTTTCATAGTTTTTCCCTTTTGATGTGATTTTTCTTTCACAAAATAACTAATATGGAAATATGTTCAAAATGAGAGTGGCTATATAGCAAATATCAAATTGCTTGCTGTATTGAGGAGTGGGGAGGAAAGGGAGAGAGGAAAAAAATGGAACTTAAAATCTTACAAAAGTGAATGTTGAAAAGTCTCTTTACATGTAATTGGGAAAAAATAAAATATCATTATGTTTAAAAATTAATTTCTTTGGGGAGGAGGGTCTCTACTATATGACAATGCCATTGAACAGGTACCCTTACAGGAGACAGAGACAGAGCAGTAGTAGAGAGGGTGCCTTCTTAATCTTTAGATTTTCAGAATCAGACAGTGAGATCTCACATTCTGCTAAGAGCAGAAATGAGCAGATGTGAGTGGTGGTCATTGGGTCAGAGGGTCAGTCTTTCTATCCAATCAATAAATAATACATATTCCTTAATAACTTCTTTTTCTGTGAAGCCCATAAATTCTTAGACACAGATCCATTACATACAGGAAGAAAGACCATTAAATCTGAACTAGGGAGTCCCAGATCCCTAATAGTAATGGAACATTTATTTAGATTTCAGGTAAGTAGGTCTGCTTGTTCTCCTTGAGACAGGATTAACCCCCTTCATCCCTTTAGTCAATCCTGGGGAAAATGATCAAGCAGAAAAAATTTCAATGCCTCTTCTGCTTTTCATTGACTCTTTATAACATGGGAGCAAACACTCCTCCAGACATTCACTGTTTTCAGGTAATCCTGGGGTTCCTTCAGGACATTGTAGGGAATGGTTACATAAAACCTTAATGGTGGAGATGAGTGCAGTAATTACACAAAGAATCTAAGAAAAGCTATATTGAATCTGACAGTGATATAGTCAATCACTTGATCAGAATGCTGAGTTATATTGAGCAGTTGACTATATGTGCTCATCATGACAGCCCAAGGTTCTAATTCTGAAAGCAGCAGGTAGAGTTGGTTTAAAGGATAGAACAGTTTGACAGGTACTCAAAGGCCAGGGAATATATCAAAAATACTCCTGTATTCCATTGAATACCTGCTTGGAGATAATGGAAGCAGGGATTTTTAATATTGGAACTCTTTTTAAACTTATTTTGGGTTTTCAAGCTATATATGAATTCTTGGGTTTAAAAGTTTCTTATATGCTGTTAAAAATAGGGTTCCCATCTACTTAAAACAAATGAGGCAAAATCTTCCTTTGAGGAATCCCATTATTAAAATGGGACACCTCTATGGGTGAAGTGATTTCACAAAAAACGGGCTTAGACATTTTGGTAATTCACTCACACACTATAGTTGAAAATAGCACCTTACATTTTTAAGAATACTTTGAAAAAAGTGCCTTTGTCACAACCACCTGGAAAAGTGGAACAAAATAAGTATTTCCATTTTAAAAACAAAGTAACT
The DNA here is from genome assembly GCA_023553655.1 of Myrmecobius fasciatus. Classification (NCBI taxonomy): domain Eukaryota; kingdom Metazoa; phylum Chordata; class Mammalia; order Dasyuromorphia; family Myrmecobiidae; genus Myrmecobius; species Myrmecobius fasciatus. The sequence goes on along the minus strand of JAJPUD010016290.1, from coordinate 2,417 downwards.
GAGTTTCATAACAGTAAATTGATTTGTTCATCATCACATATAAAGAGCTGATGATTTGAATTCAGATCTTCTAAGGAACAGTGAGTGCTCTTCCCACTACATCACATTTCCTCTCAATGAATCATAGACCCATGATTAAGCTTTCCTCTTGCAAGCACACAGTTAATAAGCTCAAGGGAAGGGGAAAAATGCATTTACTGGTCAAAAGAGAGACCACGCAAGATAAAAACAGCTCACTGTGCAATCCTTCCCTGGAGTTCAATATGACCTCAATTACAATTGTGTATTTTGGGACTCCCCACAGGTGTGGTTTCTTGTATCTCTTGTAACTTTTAAGTGATTTCTACCTCCTATTAGGAGGTGCTCACTGTTTTCAAATACCTAACTTTGGACAGGCAAAATTCATTTATCAGACTTCCTCCCATCCCTCTTTCAACAGTCCTCTGCAACTTTTTAGCAATTGATGTTATTAGTCCCTTTCCTAGAGGAAATCCTATCTGTTTTTAGGTGCTATTTGGGCAATTTCAGAGTTTTCTTATTAACTCTTATTAGCCTATTATCTCTTAAAAGATATAAGTTTTTCCTGCCAGAGCCATAATCAGCAATTTTGGCACTTGGGATCTACATGATCAGAAGATACATATCCATAAGTGCACACACACACACACACACACACACACACAGAGGCACACACACAATCACACACTCACACACACACATAATTAGTTTCAAAAAGAGGCAACAAAATTTTATGAGAGAGAAGGATTCAGAAAGGGACACAGTACAGATGAATGATATTGTTCTTATTTGGGGCTATGACTGCTTTTCTCTTCAATATGTAAATAAAATATTTAAGTTTTATTTGAATATTTACCCAGTGTGTTGTCAGATTATGTTTGCTCATATTTGTTGAGAGCATTATTCAGTTTAAAATAAGGAAGGAAAGAGAAGGGAAAAGGAGGGAAAGAAAATAAAGGAAAATGGGGGGCGGAGCCAAGATGGTGGAGTGAAAAGGTGACTTTCTGCCTCTCCTCCGATCTTCTCTCAAATCAACAATAAAATAAGCCTCTGAACTGATCTCCAAGTCAACGAACTCAGAAATATTTGGGCACGGCTCTCTGGAGAACTTCATATCAGGTTAGTCGGACTCGGACAGAGAGACAAATAGACTACAACTGTGCAGGCCGGAAGTGAGGGTGGGACTCAGCTCAGCTCATCCTGGAAGAAATTCCAAACTCCAAACTCCAAATTCCAAACACTTGGAATTTATCTGAGGCACTCGGGACACTCTGCCCTGATTAGGGACAGGTGTTCTGGCAGACTTGCCTTGTTTAAGGAGTAATTCGGACTTAGTCCTAGCCCCCACCGGCCCAGCACCTTAAGTCAACTAGCCGAAGTGCCCCAGGGCAAAGCGTCTTCAACCGAGGTTTTTTTTGGGCACGGCTCTCTGGAGAACTTCATATCAGGTTAGTCGGACTCGGACAGAGAGACAAATAGACGATCCCTGTGCAGGCCGGATGTGAGGGTGGGACTCAGCTCAGCTCATCCTGGAAGAAATTCCAAACTCCAAATTCCAAATTCCAAACACCTGGAGTTTATCTGAGGCACTCGGGACACTCTGCCCTGATTGGGGACAGGTGTTCTGGCAGACTTGCCTTATTTAAGGAGTAATTCGGACTTAGTCCTAGCCCCCACTGGCCCAGCACCTTAAGTCAACTAGCCGAAGTGCCCCAGGGCAAAGCGTCTTCAACCGAGGTTTTTTTTTTTTCCCTACCTTAAAGAGATATCCACTCTGTCTAAAAAAAAAAAAAAAAAATGATGAAGAAGCAAAAGAGAGCTCTCACCATAGACAGCTTTTATCAAGGCAAAGAAACGACCTCAGATACAGAGGTTTCTTTAGACAAAAATCCAGAAAAAAACAGCAAGGACCATCACTGGTCCCCGTTTCAAAAGGCCTTTCTGGAACATTGCTTAAAGAACCTAATAAAAGAACTGGAGGATAAATGGGAAAATAAATTGAAATTAGTGCAAGAAGGATACAGTATCTTGCAGGAAGGATATGATGCCCTGCAAAAGAGATATGAAAAAGACACCAATCTATTGAAAAATAAAATTAATGAAGTGGAAAAAGAGTGCAATGAACAAAAAAATTCAATTGGCCAGTTACAAATGGAGCGTAAAAAGGTAACTGAAGAAAACAACACTTTAAAAATAAGAATTGAACAAATGCAAGTGAATGACTCAATAAGACTTGAAGAATCAGTCAAACAAAAACAAAAAAATGAAAAATTAGAAGAAAATATGAAGTATCTCCTAGGAAAAACAACTGACTTAGAAAATAGATCTAGGAGAGACAATCTAAGGATTATTGGACTTCCTGAAAGCCATGATGAAAAAAAGAATCTAAACACTATCTT
>JAJPUD010016289.1:21512-34578 GCA_023553655.1 Myrmecobius fasciatus | reverse complement strand
TTATTTTAAACAAATAAACATTAAAAAAAAGCAAAATAAGGATTTTGTGTTTGATCCCAAAGTCTAGTTATCTGTTTATGCTAGACCACAAGATTTATGAGTGACAGAGGACTGGTAGAACTCTGGAAGAGGATGGAGTCGGGAAGATGGGTTCAAAGCTCACCATAGACCCAGCTGTGTAACCTGAGGCAAATTAGGGGACTGGACAGGTGGCCTCTAGGGTGACTTTGAGGTCTAAATCTGTGATCTTATGACCCTGTCACAGCTCTACATCTTTATCAGCCTAATCCAGGCTCCTAACCACAGCAGGCACACAATTAAGGTTACAAATGATTGTTAGGGCAAACTCTCCTAGTGTATTTGCATTTTTTAAAGAAAGAAGTTACAATTAAAAATTCTAACTGGTGGAATACAAAGATTTCTGAGTCTAGTTGTGGCTTCTACCAGTTTAGTTAAGAAGCTTTTCTTTTAAAATGCAAATATAAGGGGCAGTTAGATAGGGTAGTGGATAGAGTTTCAGTCCTGGAGTCAGAGGGACCTAAGTTCAAATCTGGCCTCAGACACTTGACATGTCCTAGCTGCGGGACCTTGGGCAAGTCACTTAACCCCAATTAGCAAAAAATTAATTAATTAAATGCAAATATGCCAGATAGTGCTGGTGATAGGTGTTATTGATCGCTGCATCCAAAGCCACGGGCCATCCTGGGCAGTGATGGACAGTGGTCCTGACCTGGAAGTTACCACTGGACTCCAGGGGCTCTGGAGGAGCCGATGAGCTTGATGGCCCTACCGGCTCTGCCTCCTTTAAATCCAGATTCACTTGCAAGTCAGGACATCACCCTCATGCTGCCATTAACCTCTTTGAGAATTATGGACCAACAGCATCAATTACAATTCAATGGAAATTACCTTAACCCTAAGCCCTAAATCAGATCTACAGGCCTTAGAGAGACAGGAGTGTGGAAGGCGGCAAGGGGAAGAGAGCTAACAAGAACTAGAAGCAGTTTTTAAGCCTGGGAAGGAATGTCCATGGAGAAGAAAAAACACCTAAGGGGTGGGGGCAAAAGCTACCCATCTGGCCTCTGACGTCTCCGTAACCCTGTTTCTCTCCATTTCATCATCTGTAAAAATGAGCTGGAGAAGAAAACAGCCAACTTCTCCTTTGCCAGGAAAACCCCAAATGGGTTCACAAAGATTTGGACACAACAACTGAACAAAAGGCTCCCAGAACCAAACTATGCCTACTTTGCAATTGTTTCTTTTTCTTCTTTTTCAGCATGGATGCCCTTTAACATGTGTAATAAAAGTTGAACATTCAGAAGATATGGATGCATTGTAGGGGTCAAGAGGAGCTAAGCCTAAGCCTGTGAATTTATTCAAACAGGGAACCTTCTAGTGTGGAGATTTCTTCCATAATACAAAGCAACATCTCTAAGATTAGTAGGTATAAGTCAGTTAATCACCTGGGGTGTTAAAAGCTCTATTAAAAGCCCATTGTCACAAACCTAGCATATGTCAGAGGCAGGGTTTGAACTCTTGTCTTTCTAACTGAGACAAGCTGGTCTTTGCACTCCAAGCTGCCTCCATAGTACAGTCGGCTGGCATGATGCCAGGTGATAGCCATCTGCATTTCCTGACCCCTGGATGGCTATCCAAGACAGGATTTTGTTCATCACCTGCCAATTAGACTTGGGCCCATCCAGACTAGGAACATAATTGAATTTTTTAAGAAGAAAAGAGCTCCATGTGAGAAATAATAGAATACTGCCTTTTAGTTCCTGTATTTTAAAAGAAAAGATAATCCGACCATCAATCCATCAACGAGCATTTATTAAATTCCCACCATAGCCTTGGTAGTGGGAATATAAATATATCCAAAAAAAATGAAAACAGTCCCTATTCCCAAAGAAGTTTACTTTCTTACAGAGAGATGACAATATACAAAGTATAAAAAGAATAAATAGTACATGGCAGACACCATCATTCTCATCAGCATTTTCCCTTTCTCTTCTTTCTCATCCCACTTATCCAATCAGTTACCAAATCTTGCGGCTTCTTTCTCTGCAATATTTCTCTCATACATTTCTTTCTATCCCTTCACCACATGTTCATCACTTCTCACCTGGACAACTACAGTAGCTTTCTAATTGTATTTCCTGCTTCATATCTCTCCTAATTAATCCATCTTCCATAGAGCTACCAAGGTGATTTTCCTAAGGTCCAGATCCGAGCATGTCATGTCCCATACCCACTTACTATTTCTAGAATGAAAGAGAAGCTCCTTGGTTTGGCATTTAAAGCTCTTTATAACTTGGCCCACCTATCTTCCTACTTTTAACATATCATACCCCTGCACATTGTAGTCCAACCATACTGACCTATTTGCAATTCCTCAAGCACAACTCTCAATCTCCTGTCTCCATATTTTTGCACTGATACTCCCACTTCTCCTCAGTTCCATCTTTTAGAATCCTTGGTTTCTTTTAAAATTCACACATCATCTCTTTCAAGAGGCCTTTTCCAGGCCCAACAGTTGATAGTGACTTCGATGGACTTCATATTTATCAATATGAAATGATTAATGGGTTGTCTCCTCCATTAGAGTATAAGCTTTTTGAAGATACTAACTTTCATTTGACTTTTCTTTGTATTCCCAGCCCTTAAAATAATACTCTGGTACATAGTAAGTAAACACTTAATAATTAATGCTATTGATTGAGTAATGCAATACAAAATAGTTAATACAAGGTAATTATACTGAAATTCCCAGTAGCCTGCTTGGGTTTAATAATGTTAGCAGTTAGGCAAGAAATCAGGAAAGATTTTTTTTAATAGACCTGATCAATATATATATATATTTAATGGAAAAAATATGCAATGTTTTATATCAATGTACATCCCACCATTGAGGAGTGGAGGAAGGTGGCTTCTCATATCACCTTTTGACATGTAAAGGTAGTTTTCAACATTCATTTTCCATCTCAAGTTTATTAGAATTGCCTTGGGTCACTGTACTCTGAGAAGAGCTAACTCTATCATACTTGAACATCATATAAACTTGCAATTACTGTGTACAATATTCTCCTGCTTTTGCTCACTTCCCTCAGCATCAGTTCATGTAAGTCTTTCCAGGCTTTTCTGAAACCAGCCTGCTCATTTCTTATAGAATAATAATAATAATAATAATAATAATCCATTATATTCATATAGCAAAACTTATTTAACCATTCCCCAGGTGATGGGTATCTATCCCATTTTCAGAAAAGATTTTATGCAGAAAGTGGTGTTTGAGTTGAATTTTGAAAGAAGAGTAAGATTCTATTGGACAGGTAATTTGGAATTATGCATAGAGACTGGGAAAGGAGTGTCATGTGAGAGAGAGAGAGAAGGCTGACTTGGCTGGAAACATAGATCAGGCCCAGAGTGCAGAGAGTTGTTAACACTCTTTATATTGATCCTAAAAGCAAAAGGTAGCAAATGAAGTTTGATGAGAAAAAGAGTAATATGGTCAGATCTGTGCTTGAGGAAAACCACTTGGGCAACAATGCAGAGGATGAACCAAAAAGACCAATTAGGAGACCATGGAGATAAATTAGGAGGGAAAAAGGGCCAGAACATAGGTGGTAGATATATGGGTAAAGAGAAGAATTTGGATGAAAGAAATGTGATAGAAATAGAAATGACAAAAGTCAGTAATTGGATATGTGGATTAGGAAGGGGAAAAGTTGAGGCTAATATCAAGGTGTGAGACTAGAAGAAATAAGAAAGTTTAGGAGAAAAGAGAAAGAAATCTATTTGGAACAGGTTGAGTTGTCTCCAGGACATGTCCAACTTGAAATGTCTAATAGGCAATTGATAATATGGTACTGAAGCTCAAAGGCAGCTAAATGGTGCAATGGATAGAACACTGGACCTGATATCAGGAAAGCTCATCTTCCTGAGTTCAAATCTGACCTCAGACCCTTACTAGCTGTGTGACCTGAGCGAGTTATTTAACCCTATTTGCCTCAGTTTCCTCATCTATAAAATGAACTTGAGAAAGAAATAGCAAACTATTCCAGTATCTTTGCCAAGAAAACCCCAAATGGAGTCACACAGAGTCAGAAAAAAAAGGGAGAGACTAGGATTGGATGTAGAGATGTAGAGAGACAGGGATGCACTGGTAAATGCATATATATATATATACATGGTACATTTTAAAATTTAATCTTCATTATTGATATTTTCTCCATTGCTTTCTTAAGCTTAATCAATAAAACAATAAATCAAGTCCTGATTTGAAGCATCTATTTCCAAAATAGAAATGTTTACACTGAAAATTTGACAAGTGGCTTTCCAAAGTCAATACAAACTGACTCCAGAACATCTTTGCATAGAGATGATCAATAAATTACCATGAGAGATGGCAAGGGTACCAAGAAAGAGAATATAGAGATAATTTAAGGCTAATCTTTCCTTCACTACACTGTTCTCTCTTCATCATCATTTCTTTCTCTCTTTCATTCTAACTAGAAACCTCCAACTTGGCCAAAATTAAGCTAGTATTTTGTGGGAAGTAGGAAGATAAATTAGAATTCTTTGATTTCTCTTTTATCCTAGTCATATTCTACCTTGCATTATAATTATCTGTGCAGTTGTCAAAGGATCATAGATTTAGAGTTAGAAGAGGTCACATAGATCATGTAACCTTCTCATATTATAGATGAGGAAACAGACTCAGAGAAATTCAGTGATTTGCCTCAGATTATATAATCTATTAAGAGGCATAGCTGCAATTAGAACTCAGGTTCTTAGACTGCTATGATACCTTCCATCTCTACTCCTGTGAGATGATAAGGCCCTTGAGGCCAGAGATCTCTCTTTTTTTCATCTTTATGTCCCTGGGACCTAGCATATAGCCTTACACATAGTAGATGCTTAACAAGTGTTTAATTTAAAATTAAATTATTGGGGAAATTTGATTCTCTTTGGTTATTCATTGCAAATGCCACCAATGGAAAGGTCCAAGGCCAAGTTCACATTAAAGAAAAATGAATTCGTTATTCAAAATGTCTACCAGCTAAACAACTGGTAGAATATCAAGTGCTCATGGACAGGCTTAGCTAATATAATAAAAATGACAATTCTAAATTAATTTACTTATTTAGTGCCATGCCAATCAAACCACTAAGAAATTACTTCACAAAGCTAGAAAAAATAATAAAGTCCATCTGGAAGAATAAAAAGTCAAGAATTTCAAGGAAATTAATGGCTGTACCAGACCTAAAACTATATTATAAAGTAGCGGTCATCAAAACCATTTGCTATTGGCTAAGAAATACAGCAGCTGATCAGTGAAATAGCTTAGGCTCACAAGACACAATAGTCAATAATTATAGTAATCTAGTGTTTGATAAACCCCCTCCAGCTTCTGGGATAAGAACTCATTATTTGACAAAAATTGCTAGGAAAATTGGAAAATAGTATGGCAGAAACTAGGCATTGACCAACACCTAACACTGTATACCAAGATAAGGTCAAAATGGATTCATGATTTAGAGAGAGTGAGCAATATTATAAGGCAAATTAAGAGAACTAGCTATAATCTCCCTGTCAAATCCATGAAAAAGGAAGGAATTTATGTCCAAAGAGGAACTAGAGATGAAATGCAAAATGGATAATTTTGATTATATTAAATTAAAAAGTTTTGTACAAATAAAATCAATGCAGCCAAGATTAGAAGGGAAGCAGAGAACTGGGGAAAACATATTTATTCAAGGGTTCTGATAAAGGCCTTATTGCTAAAATATAGAGAACTGACTCAAATTTACAAGAATATAAACCATTCTCCGGTTGATAAATGGTCAAAGGATAAGAACAATTTTCAGACAATGAAATCAAAACCATTCCTAGTTATATGGAAAAATGTTCTAAATCACCACTGATTAGAGAAATGCAAATTGAGACAACTCTGAGGAACCTCTACACACCTCTCAGATACACTAAGATGGCAGGAAAAGATAATGATAAATGTTGGAGGGGATGTGGAAAAACTGGGACACTAATACATTGTTGGTGGAGTTATGAACTGACGCAAACATTCTGGAGAGCAATTTGGAACTATGTTCAAAGAGCTATCAAGCTGTGCATACCCTTTGATCCAGCAGTGTCTTTACAAGTACTAGATTTGTATTCCAAAGAGATCATTGAAAAAGGACCTCCATGTGCAAGAATGTTTGTGGCAGTTCAAGAAACTGGAAACTGAGTGGATGCCCATCATATGGGGAATGATGAATAAGTTATGGTATATGAATGTTATGGAATATTATTAATCTATAAGAAATGATCAGCAAGATGATTTCAGAGAGGCCTGGAGAGACTTACATGAACTGATACTAAGTAAAGTGATCAGAACCAGGAGATCATTGTACACAGCAACAAGATTATGTGATGACCTATCTGATGATAGAGAGAGCCATCTCCATCCAGCAAGAAGACTGTAGGAATTAATGTGGATCACACCATTTTTGGTGTTTGCTTGCTTTTATTCCTCTTTCTCATTTTTTCCTCTTCTCATTTTTCTTGTGCAACATGATAAATGTGTAAATATGTATAGTAGAATTGCACATTTGCTATCTAGGGGGAGTAAGGGAGGGAAAGAAGGGAGAAAAATTTGGAACACAAGGTTTTGCAAGGGTGAATGTTTAAAACTATCTTTACATATATTTTGAAAATAGAATGCTATTATTGAAAAAAAAAAGTCTATCTATAGTGGCCTCCACTAAATAAAAAGGAGACAAGTGCAAAACTGTGATTGATCTGCATGAACATAATTAGAAAGTATAAGTGCTTCTATTTCAATGTCATTCAACAAAACTAACAAAAATCCTTATATGTTATTCGATTTGTCAAGTATTTTAACATAATTAACATGTAGTGGATATCCTGCCATCTAGGGAAGGGGTGGGGAGTAGGGAGGAAAAATTGTAACAGAAAGCTTTGTAAGGGTTAATGTTGAAGAATTACCCATACATATGTTTTGCAAATAAAAAAAAAGAAAAAGAAATATGAAAGAGAAAAAGGAGGGAAAGGGGAAGGGACAAGGGGGATGGGAAAAGGGAAGAGGAAAGAAATGGGAAGGGAGAAGGAATTTCATTTCATGAAAACAGTGAGATTTCATCATATCATGATTTTTATCAGGCAAATTTGGCTACTTAATAAGCACCTCACACTTCATCTTAGGAAGTTTAATTATATTAATTTATAGTTGTGTTTATCCTAAATCTAATCTTGGCAATTATTTCAAGCCAAGATCAAATAAAAAGTAAGTGGAGATTTGATGAGAAAAAAAAATCCTTATATGTTACAAATAAGCCTGTGGGAATAATTCCATGGTACCATAGCCCCTGATAATCTCATCCTTACAAACTAGGAATACCAATTCCTGTAACTTCATGTTTTTCAATAGCCCAATGGCTTTATGATCACTTCTATTTAGTTCTTCCCTCCACTGATGAAGATCATAACCCACACAAATCCTGTGCATCTCTAGTTGATATCTTCCCATAAATTGCTTTCAAATTGGGGTGGAGGGAGGATATTCACTCAGCATGAAAGGTATCTTCCTGGAATTCTCTTCACATTCATTATATGATAAGACCATCATTTTTTCCCAGTCATATTTATCCACTGACTTCAATTCATAACAATCCTTTCTTCCATGTAATGAATTCCTCATATATAACATGTTTTAACCTGTTTAAGCCATATTTATCTTCTTCGAAGTTCCTATTCCAGAACACTTTGAAGTTTAAAATAACCCTGGATTTTAGTAGGATCCTTGAGAAAGACTGAATATCTGGCCATTAGGAACAGGATTCTTTGTACCTGACTCATGGTTACCTGTTAAACAGATGGTCTAAATCTGTGATTTTTATCAGAAGTAAGTAAGGAAAGCATATATTAAATCCCTACCATGTGCCAGGTACTGCACTAAGTGCTTTACAAATATTTTCTCAATTTATCTGTGGAGGAAATTCTCAGTAAAGAAATTCTCTCCATCAATGCAGATCTATGCAGGCATATTATTCAACTTCCAATCTTAAAGGTTTTGCCTGGGGCATTAAGAGCAGGTTAACCCAGCTGGCTCTACTACATGATGCTATTTCTCATTAAAAAAAAAATAAAATAAAATTAGAAAATGACTTTCAGTTCTGTGTAACCTCCTATCCTATTTCTGTGAGGCTAATAATGGAGTAACAGAAAAAGAGGCAGAAGATGCTAATAAGCACAGTTTTTAAGATGGTTGACAAACATTAAACTGTTAGTAATAATATCAGATTTCTAGACAATCACTGAATAAATCCAATACTATAGGAATTAAACCTAGTCCACATAGACATTCTGACTATAAATGAAAGCAAGACATTTAAAGAAGCTTCAACAAAATGGGTAAGGGGTAATAATTATAGTCATAATCAATCATAATATGACTAACATTTACATAGAGCTTTAATGTTTGCAAAGTGCTTAACAAATATTAGCTTTTTATCCTTAATAAAATAAGCCCTGGAAAATAGGTGCTATTATTATCCCCATTTTACAGATAAGGAGACTGAAACAGACAAAGGTGATTTTATCAGAAAGATGATGATTTGCCCAGGGTCACATAGTAACTTCTGAATTCAGCTCTTCTTGACTCCAGTTCCAGGTACTCTACTTGCATCAAATCACCTAAGATAACTTGCAGCAAAATTAGGATCAGAGGCACAAATGAGAGAAAAGGAAGTAAACTGATAATGTTTGGAAAGCGAGGATTAAGAGTTGGCAGCACAAATATTGTATAAACCACCAAATATGAAAAAAATTAGAGCAAATCCTCCAGAAATGGGAAAAAATGGTTCAGGATGAAAAGATGTGAATGAGTCATTCTCTGTATCCAAAGATGGAAAATACATGGTCTGGGAGATTGCACAGTAAAGATTATCTCCAGCTTCAATCCTGGCTGTGCCCCCTTGTTACTTCTGTGCATTTGGGCAAATGGCTTAACAATCATTTTCCTAGTGGGAAAATATAAACACTTCTCAGGTCCAGTCCAGCTCTAACTCTGATCCCATGATCTCCACAATTAAAGTTTTCTTTACCTTTCCTCATGTGCTGATTACAGTATCAGTTATCAGCTGGCAGACGATATTTTGAGCCCTGAAATGAAAAGATCAGAAAGGTCCACCCAACACACACAAAAGAGGGAGGAGGGATGGTGGTGGGGAGCAGGGGGTTGGAAGGCCTCCCAGTCCCCAAATCTCGCTCCCATCTGACACTAGGAATTCTTTCCCCTGGAGACTTAAAACCTTTCATTTCACAATTAAAGATAAAGTGAATAACATAAATGCCCATGGAAAAATAATGCTAAACCTCATTTCTCAGTCAATTATGAGCAGCTGGTATCAGGGCCTTTCTGAGAGCAGGCTCCAGAGGCAGAAAAGAGAGAGCAAGTGGCTTCTTCAAAGTATTTTTGTCTTTCATCAGACTGATAATCTTGAAGCTAAGAGCCTCCCTCAAATGCTCTCAGATGCATAAACCCAGTTAAAAATGAGATAGATGGGCTGTAGCTCCAAAGTTTTCCAAAGTTCAGCCTGGTAAAAACCATTCTCCTCGCTGATTTGATCACAGCGGATCAATAACTAGTACCAGGACTAAAACTCTGCACTTCTATATGAATAAAGCATGGGGAAGGGGGAAGAGGGGGGCTGCCTTTGTAGTCAGAGTTACCCTGACAGGTTAAATGACTTAGTCAGGATGTGTCAGAACCCACAAGTCCCTGGCTCATTCCTCAGGTCTCCCTTCACAATGGCACAGGCCTTTCTGTGATTTCTAGGTCGAGCACATAATAAGCACTTAAAAATTGCACTGGAATGGCCCAATAATCTGGTATTTCTATCTGGAAATGCTGCTGGTGGAGCCAGCTTTCCCTCTGGAAGTTTTCTAAGTAGCCCCTCTGTAGGCGTGATGACCTTGAGCTGATCTTCATCCTGAATCATGGGTTCAGCCAGTAAAAGTAGCATAGCTGATCCCAATAAATAATTAAACCAGCCACTCTATGCTCCCTGCTGCTGGTATTCGTGCCCATCTTATGAACGTTTACAGGACTGGAATATTGGCATGAAAATCCCATAAACACTGGCTGCAAGGAAACCCTGATAGATGGAACAATGCCGTGGAAATGAGCCCACTGAACACAAACAAATTAGAAAACTCTGTCAAGAACAACCTTACTATCTAATAACTATCTCTACCTTCTATCAAGGACACGGTAATATTTGTGTAGAACAGGAAGGGTAGTTCCCCCCTCCTTTGGTTATCTTTACTGGAACAATTTAAATAAGCCTTTGAATAAGGGGGGGGGCAACATATGCTGCCTCCTCAGACCATGGGAAATTCAGTTTTTAAATCCCAGCTGTTTGGGTGATATGACTGTCACAACCCAAGCTAGGAACCCACCTGGAAAGGAATAATTATTTGAACCACCCCTTTATGTGGCTGCCATACCTTGAGCAAATTGCAACTGTTTTGTGCCTCAATTTTCTCATCTGTTAAAAAGGGGTAATAACAATAAAACATAAAATGGCTTTCTTCTCAATGCATAGAAAAATGAAATACAGTGACAGCTATACAGCCCATTATAAAAAAAAAAAAAACACGTGATGCTACTATTGCTACTTATAAAAAGCTATTCTATTCTATCAATAGCAAGCTGGCTTATGAAGCAAAGAATTTGCCCTGAGGATGACTCCAGGAGAATGAGTTTGTTCCTGATAGTGATCTGCTCAGAACAAGCTGTAACCTGGCAGCCTCCAAGAGTAGGTGGCCCCTTTAAAATTCGGAGATAATGGGGGCAGCTAAGTGGCACAGTGGACAGAGCACCAGCCCTGAAGTCAGGAGGACCTGAGTTCAAATCTGGTCTCAGACACTTAACATTCCCTAGCTGTGTGACTCTGGGCAAGTCACTTAACCCCAATTGCCTCAGCAAAATGCAAAAAAAAAAAAAAAAAATTGGGAAATAATTTTTTTAAAATAAAAATTACCAAATGAAGGATAGGGGTTTTTTTTTTATAAAATAAACCCCCCCCCACAAAAAAAAAAAAAAAAAAGGTCTTAAGACACCCCTCCCAAGCTTGGGTCTGTTCTATGGAGAATTGACTCAAATACTAAGATAATCTGTGATCGAACCCATGTGAGTGTTCCTTTGAGTGAGATGGTGACCTACCCAGCCATGACTTTGGAGTCCAGTCTTCCTCCCTTCTGGGTCTTCTCTTTTCCAGGCTAAATATGCCTCCTTTCTTCAAATAATCTTCCTATGACATGGACTCAAAACTCTTTCACTTTCCTAACTGCCTTCTTACAGGATGCTCTCCGGATTCAGCTATGGTGAACAGAACCAAACAGAACACAATTCTCCAGAATCTAGCATTTTAGGATGGGAAAGAAGCTCAGAAATCACTGTGGAGTCTTGACTTCATGGGTGAAGGCCAGGTAATCTCCCAGTGTCCCATGCCAGTCAGTTAATGGCTAATTCCAGACCAGAGCCCAGGTCTCCTAACTTCCAAAAATTGCTTATCCACTCTATCACAGACTCACAAAGTCGTACTTCAAGTGGTTTCTTTCCTAGATCATCTTCTCCGGCTGACGTTCCCCTACAACCATCTTCTCTCCCTCCAAGGAATTGGAATGTCTTTTCTCCCAGCCCTTTAACTCTGGGCAAATCCTCATTCCCATAATCCAGCAAGCTTGAGGCGAGGTTGCAATGTAAAATGTTTGCTATGGAAAGAATAAATAAATCAACAAAATAATGCCCAGAGATACAAAGATATAATTAGGTCTTTCTAAGTCTGTTTAAGAGAGTTCTAGACTTACACATAAAGGGTATTAGTCCTTCACCCTTCTGCTTCACTTCCAAAGTTCCTCCTGTTGGGGAGACTTAAAAATAACATTAAAGATAATTGCTCATGAATCTCAGACCTATGCTTTAAACCATTTGCTAGGAATGGAATGAGGTCCCCTAATATTGGTGAACCCTACAGAACAACTAGACCCTGATTTCTTTCTTTTGAATTCAGACACAGAGAGAAAATAAAATTCATCTAATAGATTTCTGTAATTTCTTTGTGTTTGCAAAAAAATTCATTTTCCCTAAAGAATGCTAATAGTTATCTAATTTTTATTTGGTCATTGCCCAGAAATGTCTGTCTCATGTAATTAAAAGTTCCTTTTTTCCTCAATAGAGGGTAAGTAAACAGTAGGCTAATCCAAATGATCCCAGAAAGAGGGAAAGAAAGTGAATCTCTCTATTAATTGAAATATTAGATTTCAACTAAGTTTTCACTTACATTAATGATCCAAGATGAGAACTAAAGTATCCTCTGGCATTAGACTTCAGAGTATTGAATCTCAAGTCAGGAAACCTGGGTTCAAATCCTGACTGCTGGTTGAGTAAAGCACTTCTCTTTGGAGATATATCAAATAAAAAGGGTTATTTTGAATGACCTCTAAGGTGTTCCAGTTCTAAGTCCATTATCCTATGAGTCTCAATGTAAATATGTGTAATACTTTTTCAATATATTTAGAAAAAATAACATTCTTATTTTAAAAATATTAATTATCTTCTTCCTTTCTCACCTGGCTTTACTCCTCCTAAGGGCACCATTATGTATGCTGAGGAACTTGCTCATCCCACAAGACCACCTCAGCTCCAGAATTCATTCTTAATTAGTACCCCTGTCCTAGGGCAGCTTCCAACTCCTTCCAGAACCTCCATTTAAGCAGAGGGTCACTAAGCTATACTACTCTATACAACTCCCTCTCCCTCTCTCTCTGTCTTTGTGTGTGTCTCTCTCTGTCTTTGTCTCTGTCTGTTTCTCTCCCCCTCCCTCTCTCTTCTTCTCCCCTCTCTATCTCTTCCTCCTCTCTCTCCCCCTTTCTCTTCCTCCTCTCTCTCTCTCTCCCCCTTTCTCTTCCTCCCCCCTTCTCTCTCCTCTCTCCCTCTCTCTCTCTCTCTCTCTCTCTCTCTCTCTCTCTCTCTCTCTCTCTC
>JAJPUD010016289.1:0-21361 GCA_023553655.1 Myrmecobius fasciatus | reverse complement strand
CTCTCTCTCTCTCTCTCTCTCTCTCTCTCTCTCTCTCTCTCTCTCTCCTCTTTCTCCCTCTCATTCTCCTCCCCTCTTATATATTTCCTTACCCTTCATCCTTACTAAGGCTCCAAACCTTCCATTCCTCTCCAGAACCTTCTCACACATCCCTATTCTAACTTTACTTTCCTCCAGGACCAATCTCCACTCTTCAACTGTATTGTCCTCTATTCTGAAATCCATGGACCCCACTTTCTCTCACACTTTCCCTTCCCTTATCCTCTCAGCTAAGAATTAGTCCCATCCCATCACACTGAGGAAATAAGGTTCATTTTTAGGGATGATCTTCTTTTCCCTTTCTTTATATCTCAAAAGCTTTTCACATTCAATCTTTTATTAAAATGATTTGCAAAAAAAAAGCCACTTCTCATTAAATTTTTTTGTTTTAGAAAATTACACTAGTTTTCATAAAATGTATGGTTTGTTTTAGCATTAAATAGGTTTGTTAGTGCCATTTTTAACAAATTAATAAATTTTTAAATGTTAACCATTTTAATTTCTAATACAATAAATATCAACAGATATAACCCACATTAACAAAAGTTCTTAGAGGTCCTAAATAGTTTTAAGAGTGTAAAGGGGTCCTAAAATTTTTTTTCAAAATTTTTTTCCTAGAGCATCCTTATTCAAAATTATTCATTGTCTGGAAGCAATTATGAGAGCCTAAAGCCAATCAGAAAGAAAACAAGCAAGTTTCTGAAGCAGTGGGCTGTGGCTTTCTGTGTAACAAAAGATACTTAAATTCGTAGATCTGGAGCTGAAAGGGACCATAAGGTCTTATAAAAGTACTACCTACTTATAAAAGTACATTGGACTTGAAATTAGGAAAACCTGAATTCAAATCCAGCCTCAGACTCTTACTACCATTTCAGGTTTTCCAATCAGGCAAGGCATTGGAGATAATTAAGAAAGACCGGTGACAGACATATCATGTGATTATTCCAGTGATCCTATTCTTTTTCTCAGCAAAAGCTCATTGTCAGCAAATAAGATCACTATTAGTAGAAGAAGGCTTTTTAAAAAATCAAGCCCAGCAACACTCGTGGTCTTTTAGACATCCAATCTTGTGATTTGGCTAAACAGATAATAGAATCCATCCAAAAGAATCTCTCAGTCTGGTGTTTCGACTTTGAAAGAAATGCAGAGGCTATCAAAGATAACTGGTGTCTGTATCACATCCTCATGACCATTTTGGCCCATGAAGGAAATCCAAAAATAATAATAATGGCTCCCATTTGTTAAGTAAGGTCTGCGAGTTATTCTATCATTTGATCCTCACAATAATCCTGGGAAATAAGTGTTATTCTTTCCCCAAATGAAGAAATGTGATTTCAAAATCCAAACAAATTTATTTTTCTTTTAGCATTCCAGGAATTATGTATGTGGGGTAGATCACAAAAGTATGATTGACATGAGGAGGGAGGCAGGGAGCCCTAGACCTTGCAAATTTGCACTGGGCAGTCCCAAAGAAATGAAGCTTCAGCCCTGGAGCAGGCCCTGAGTCCAGAACAAAGTCCTCGTGGGAGCCTATGTCCACCTCCCTCTCCAGGCAGCTCCAAACCCTCTTGAGCCATAAGGAATCTGTTAACAATCCTGTTAAAGTCTTCTGAAGCTTGTTTCTTACCCCGGGCTCTTTCACACAGTTTCGACATTGGCTCCAAGATAGCCGACAGGTTTTTTTCTAATCAAACAACTTCAAAGTTTAGTTTTGAAATAAAAATTAATTTCCCCTCTGTGTCTGTATTTGCCTACACATCTATTTGGGAATTTATTTTAGAGCCAGGCAATAGTTTCAATTTCTATGCCTGTCACCCTAGGAAGTGATAGGATCTATTCATATTAAGCTACCCATTTCTTTATCTTTTCTAAGAATCTAGGTCACTGAGAATGTCAAGTCAATAAGCATTAAATGTCTACTGTGTGCTAAGAACTGTGCTAAGCACTGAAAGACATTAAAAATTGCAAAAAAAAAAAAAAAAATTGGTCCTTACTTGCAAGGAATTCCCAGTCTAATAATCAAGATAACTTGCAAATAATGATTCATAAATGAGACCTTTATGTATACAGATATGTATGTGTATTATACATATACATATTGTATATACAAGATAAATCAAAGATCATCTTAGGGGGAAGGCACTAAAATTAAGAACTGGGAAAAACTTGTTAAAGAAGGTGGGAAGTTAATTTAGACTTCACAGAAGCTAAGAGGCAAAGATTAGGATGGAGTTCCATGCAGAGAGAATAGCCAGTTGGAAATGTCACGTTTGAGGAAAAGCAGTAAGACTAATGTCCCTGGACTGAAAAGTACATGGAGGGGAGTGAGATGTAAGAAGACAAGAAAGTTACAAAGTTAAGTGATGATGGTTGGCTTGCCTCCCAAATTCTTTCTAGTCTTTTAAAGTCTTTAAAATCCTAGGATTTTTTAACTGGAAGGAATCTTAGTGGCTATAGAAACAAAATCATGAGATTATAGACTTAGAACTGAAAGATTATCTCAGAGATCAAGTCCCCTCATGTTTTTTATAAGTGAGGAAATTAAGTGCCCAAGGTCTTACTTGTATAACTAGGAAAAGTAGGTGGTCCAGTGAAAGCAATTCAGGCAATGCCAAAGTTCCAGAAAAGTTTTTATCATTCTTTCTGTAAAAAAGAGTTTGATCTGATTATTCTTTCTTGTAGATACGATTTCTCCTGCACAAAAATGATGTGTGGAAATAAGTATACATATCTGATAAAGGCCTCATTTCTAAAATATATAGAGAATTGTCTCATATATATAAGAATTCAAGCCACTCTTCAATAGATAAGTGGTCAAGGGATATGAACAGACAATTTTCAGATGATGAAATTAAAACCATCTCTAGTCATATGAAAAGTTGCTCCAAATCACTATTAATCAGAGAAATGCAAATTAAGACAACTCTGAGATACCACTATACACCTGTCAGATTGGCTAAAATGACAGGAAAAGATAACGATGAATGTTGGAGGGGATGTGGGAAAACTGGGACACTAACACATTGTTGGTGGAACTGTGAACGGATCCAACCATTCTGGAGAGCAATTTGGAGCTATGCTCAAAAAGTTGTCAAACTGTGCATACCCTTTGATCCAGCAGTGTTTCTACTGGGCCTATATCCCAAAGAGATCTTAGAGGAGGGAAAGGGACCCACATGTGCAAGAATGTTTGTGGCAGCCCTTTTTGTAGTGGCTAGAAACTGGAAACTGAAGGGATGCCCATCAACTGGAGAGTGGCTGAATAAATTATGGTATATGAATGTTATGGAATATTATTGTTCTGTAAGAAACGACCAGCAGGACGATTTCAGAGAGGCCTGGAGAGACTTGCATGAACTGATGCTGAGTGAAACGAGCAGAACCAGGAGATCATCATGCACAGCAAAAACAGTATTACATGATGATCAATTCTGATGGACATGGCTCTCTGCAATAAAGAATTGTCTCAAACCAGTTCCAGTTGTTCACTGAAGAAAACCATATACACCCAGAAAGAGGGACATGAAATATGGACCACAACGTAACATTTTCATGATCTCTATTGACATTTGCTTGCATTGTGTTGCCTTTCTCTGATTCTTTTTTTTTTCTTGTAGATAGGATTTTTCTTGCATAACTTCTCAAGCATTTCAACATTATTAACATGTAGTGGACTTCCTGACATCTAGGGGAGGGGAGGGGACTGGGGGTAAAATTTGTATTGGAAAGCTTTGTAAAGATCAAGGTTGGGGAACTACCCATACGTATGTTATACAAATAAAAAGCTTAAAAAAAAGAAATAAGTATACATATATTCAATGTGTCAAGTATTTTAACATAATTAACATGTATTGGATATCCTGCCATCTAGGGGAGGGGTGGGGAGTAGGGGGGGAAAATTTGTAACAGAAAGCTTTGTAAGGGTTAATGTTGAAGAATTACCCATACATATGTTTTGCAAATCAAAAGTATTAATAAAATAAAAAAGAAAGAGTTTGAAAAAAGTTTGAGCTTGTAACCAACCTTCCATACTTCTCTCTTTGTCTGTCTCTCTTTCTCCCTCTCTCTGTGTGTCTCTCTCTATTTCTCTCTCTCTGTATATGTATATTTATGTATATACACATTCATACATAGTTGTATATTTGTATATGTATATATTATTTATTTGCACATATATAATACAGTAATGTACTAAAAATTGTGTATAAAACTTACACAAAAATAAAATTTTAAATTATGACAAAAAGATGAAATATTTGATCCTAGAGACCACAGAGAGTTACTGAAGTTTCATGAGAAAGAAATTGGCATATTTAGGCCTGTGCTAGAGGAAAAATCACTTTAGGAGCTGGATAGAGAATGGTCACTTTAGGAGCTGGATAGAGAATGGTTTGGAGAAAAAAGAGGCTTGAGACAGAGAACAAATACAAGGCTTTTACAATAGTCGGGGTGAGAGATGATGGGGGGCCATGTGAGAAGAGAGAAAGCAACAGATGCAAGAGGTGTTGTGGAAAGAGAAACAGTAAGAGGTGCAGAGTGGGGAGGGGGACAGCTAGATGTTCAGTGGATAGAGCAGCCTTGAAGTCAGCAGGACCCGAGTTCAAATCCACCCTCATTCACTTAACACTTCCTAGCCGTGTGACTTTGAGCAAATTACCCAACCCCAATTGCCTGGGATGGAGGGAAATTTGGCAATTGATTGATCTGTGAGGGAAAGTAAAAAGTCAAAGATAATGACAAGGTTCCAGCTCTGGGTAGAGAAATAGAGATCTTTGGAAGGGGTAGGTTGGGAGGAGGTGAGACAGAGAGAACTGTAATGAGTTCAGCTTGGGACATGTGGAGTTTGAGATGCCCCCAGTTTGGAATGTTCAGTAGGCACTTTGTGATGTGGGAATGGAGTTCAGAAGCAAGATTAGGATGGGAATTACAGAACTGTGAGTCATCTTAATAGAGATAATAATTAAATTTGTGGAAAGTAAGTATTGTGAAAACAGTTCCACTTTCACAGAGGGAGAATAGATATATTTATCCTTCAGGGTTCCAGGGCCCGTAAGGGACAGTACTGTGGCTACTTCTAGTCCTATGGCTGGGATGTGTTCTCCTCCCAGTTAGCTGCCAGGAATTATCACCCCATTTCAATCATTAAACTGATTAACACCAATTAGCTTGTACAAAGATCTTTACTTCAAAGATATAGCAATTAAACATCTCTTCTCCCATCACACTCACTTAGGTACATAGGGAGACTTAATGTTTCTATGTAGTATGTAGTATAGACTATATACTACATAGGATATGTAGTATAGTTGGTGGAAAATGGTCCCACCAAATTCATGTCCCAATACAGCATCTCTGATGGACAAGTCCCTGTCTCAGCTACTGATGGGCCAAACCCTTACTCCTCAGGGTATCTGGAATGACTGCAATGGCTGATTGCAAAACCCAGCTTAGGCTTGATTAATGGACCTTCTGAAACTCACAAAACCAAAGCTATCCCCAATCTCCTTCACCTAAAAAAAATAAATAAATGTCAAAGCAGAGAACAAGAGAGTCAGCCAATGCTTCACATTTGGTCACAAAAGAGAAGGACCCAAGGCCTCTCCCTCTATACTGTCTATACCCCTCTTTCTGGAATACCTCCAGGAAGAAATCAACAGAAAAGAAGAATGAGGTTCTAGTTGCCTAAAATCTATTGAATATCCCCCAATTTTGGCTATACCATAAATCTAAAAGAATAATGCATAGCTAGCAAACAGAAACCAGTTATAGAATATCCACGTGGGAATCACATTAGGCAAGGATTCTGGGAAGGCTCATAAGAGTTAGGTTCATAGGCTGATCCCTCATTATGCCCCAATATGGAGAGAAAAGAGTGCCCAAGATAGTTTTAGAAAATATCCACAGTTAAGGGATGAGGACATTAATTCATCAAAGGAGACTAAAGAGCAGCCAGTCAGGTAGAAGGAAAGCCAAGAAAGTAGCATTATAACTCAGAGAAAAAAGGAACTATTTAGAACACAGGCTTTCAAATCTGTGTTTTTGTTTTATTGGGGTTTTGAGGGGGGGTTGTTTTGTTTTGTTGATGTTATAGGCCCCTTTGGTAGTCTGATAAAGCCTCCTTCACAGAAGAATGTTTTTAAATGCATAAAATAAAGTACATAGGATTAAAACAGAAACTAATTATAGTGATAAACAATTATCAAAAGATTCAGAAATAAGTTTACTGGTGACAGTTTAAGAACTCCAGATCTAGGAGGTAAGGGTGGTTAATGATATCAAATGTTGCAAAAAAAAAAAAAGTCAAGAAGGAAGAGGACTGAGAAAAAGTCACCATATCTGGTAGTGAAGAGATCAATGGCAGCTCTGAAGAGACTCATTTTTGGTTGAGTGAGGACACAAAAATAAGAAGAAAGAATGGAAGAATGGTGGAAAGGAAGGTAATATAATTGCTATGCAACCATGCCTGTTCACCTTAAATTAATGAGTATCCCATGAAAAAAAATGTATTTGGAGGAGGGAGGGTAGTTTGTCCACTAGCCACTGCATGAGACAAAAATCCATTGTCTTATAGTTTCTGGCAAGGGGAGACTTGCAGCCATGAGTCGATTGAGTGGGAGGAGTAGAGAGTGGGAATAATACAGGGGAGGTGGTTATTTTACCTTTGTAGTTAATGAGTGCTTAAATTTTTTAAACAAACTTGAAGGGCCTTGGAAGTTATAAATAACATGGAAGGTCACTGGAGAGAGAAAGTAGAACAGGAGAGTATTGAAGGGGTACTATAGTTGCATTCAAGACAAAGCCACAATTGTCTATGGGTGGGGGAGGTGGGATGTTATCCATCTTTCTACCCTCCAATTGGTTGCTCATTTGAGAGCTCTAATGTGTCACTGATTCCTACAAAATGCTAAGAGAACAAGGTCTCCATGATAGACCCTCTATTGAGAATTTATGGAAGGACATTAAAGAATCATGTAGAGTAAATGAATTGAATGAATAGCATCTTCACCAGTAAAGTATCCACACGGATGTAATCCTTCAATGTCAAAAAATAATAACTTTCTCTGAAGGATTTTGCATTTTAATAAGGTCACAAAAATAAATGTCCAGTTCTAGAATTCCAGGATCTGAGTGAGAGGGGGAAGCAAAGGAGTCTTTCTTGAGATCACACTAATTAAGTAGTCTTCCAGTAAAGCCAACTTAGACTAGTAGGAAGATGCTCAAAAGTTCTAAAGGTAGGAGAGGAATTTTGATACCTAGAAGAAGCAAACCCAAGAAAGGCTTAGGAAAGGTTGCTATTTTTGATGAGATGTATCCAATCATAAGAAGGATATACCAAGACCAATAGTAAGGTGTTCAGAGGAGGTATGAGAGAAAATGTCTGGAAGTGTATCCTGAGATGTTAAGCAAGGGCATCTAGCATGGACAAAGCTGTCCAACTCTAGGTAAAATAGATGAAGTTTTGCTTTGGCATCTTGACTTTTCAGTGCTCTCCTCACTCCTAAATTCTTTGAACCTCCACATACCAAATATACAAATTTCAACCAGGCTAGGCTCTTAGCTGTCAAATACTTCCTCCAAAGGAGTCCACTTCATCAAACTGCAGCTTAAGTCTTTCAAGGATATTTACATTTTAAGGAGGGATTCTCAAAGACCAGAAGCTTCAATATGCAAAGTAATCAATCTGATAGGTGGCTGGGATGATGTTGGGAAGTCTTACCATGATCTGTCACCACAAAGACTGTACATAGGTCTAGTCCACCTACTCATAAAGCCCATCTTATGTCAGAGAAAAACCTACCTAAATTCAATTTCCTTTATTTTGTTCTTTACCATCTCTGGTACTTCTTATACTAGGGAAGCAACCCTGAGTTCTTGAAGGCTATGTCCATGGGGTTCATTTAGGTGGCACAGTATATAAAGCTGGACAAGTGGGACTAGAGTCAAGAAGACCTGAGTTCAAATCCATCCTCAGAGGTTAAGTCATTTGCCCAGGATCACACAGCTAGTAATTCTGTCTTCATCAGTTTCCTCAATAGTAAAAATGGAAATAGTAGGCATTGTAAGATCAAATGAAATAATATTTGTAAAAATGGACATAGTAGGCATTTAATAAGTGCTTGTACTCTTTCCCCAATTCCTTCCCTCATTGAAGATTCTAGTGTCCTACTGAGACCTCTATTTACAGTCCTGGTGATAGTCTGCCTGCACTCTAGGACAAGCCTAAATAGGGAGATGCTCATCATCCAAAGGTTGGCCCAAAAGTGAACAATTCTTTAACCATGACACAAAGCATGTGAAAATAGCCCTCAATACTGAGGTTAGGCCCCATCTGCTTCTATAGTGGTGCATTGGTCAAAGAGCAGGCAGAATCAAAGTCTACACCAGGAGTTTTTAATCTTTTTTGTGCCATGAACTCCTTCAGCAGTCTGGGCTCAGAATAATGCCTAAAATAAAACAGAAATCACAATTACTTGATTATTAAAAAATCCAATTATATTGAAATATTTATGAATTTTTTTTCAAAACAAGTTTGTAGACCCCAAGCTAAAAGCTGCTGGAATCTATAAAAATATATTTAACTTTTACTATTCTAAGTGAGAGGTCTTTCTCCAAATACTATCAGTTGACATGCTACCTAAAGGAAATGAACCACATCTATATTGGCATTTCCACTATAATTGAAACCAGACAAGATAAAGACAGTATTGATAAATGCAAGGATAGCTCAAGATTCCCCTTAGTGAAGTAAATAAGGGAACTGATCGAATTCTTTTAATTGTGTGCCTAAAGGCAATAGGAAACATCCTTTTATAAGACAGTGAAAACTGTCTTAAACTGTTTAGGAGCAGCCCAAGTAACATGACCATGGAGATCATTGTGTCATTCATTGAGCATGAATAGATGAAGAATGGGTGAACACAGACAAGAATCACAAAGGATGAGAAGGTATGAAAAGGGTGAGATCTGCAATGGAGGGAAGGAAACTCAAAGTTTGCAAACTGTTTTATAAACATTATCTCATTTTATCCTCACAACAACCCAGTAAGTAAGTGCTATTGTGACCCCCAATTTGAGGAAATTAAGACAGACTGAGGTTAAGTGACTTCCCCATAATCACACAGCTAGTAAGTTTCAGAGGTTGAATTTAAACTCAGGACTTTTTTATTCCAGATCTTGTACTCTGCCCACTGCATCCCTCGATGACATGGATCAACTAATGTTTATTTGTTCTTTGGTCTCAAATTTGTTGGTAGAAGACAGTGGCAAATTTTGGTATAGGACTGGAAAGATTAGTTTAAATCATCTTGAGGGCTCTCCTAAAGTAGATTATGTGTATAGTTTCATTAACATAATAGCAAGGAGGATTTCCCCAGGTTCATGGGAAAAAGAACGCCAGTTCCATTTTGCATTATAAATAGTAATGATTCATCCTCAGAAAGAAGCCTCTTGTGACTAAATTAGCCCAGACTTCTTACTCTGTAGCTGTCTATATAATCAAAGAACTTTGTCCTAGCAGAGGGCAGAATGTACCATTAAGAATATGCTTCAACTGGGGCAGCTAGGTGGTGAAGTGGATATAGCACCAGCCCTGAAGTCAGGAGGACCTGGGTTCAAATCTGGTCTCAGACACTTAACATTCCCTAGCTGTGTGACCCTGGGCAAGTCACTTAACCTCAATTGCCTCAGCCAAAAAAAAAAAAAAATATGCTTCAACTTAGAAGTTTTCAAACTTTTTCATTATATAGATCACTCCAAAGTAGAGATTCTTAAACTAGATTATACAGACACAGTGGGTCCACTAACTTGTTAGGGGAAAAAAGATACATCTATTTTAATATAATTTGTTTCTTGCATAATTCCAAATAACTTATTTTATGCATTTAAAAACATCATTTTGAGAAAGGGTCCATAAACTTGACCAAAGTCCTGAAGTCAAGTAGGCAGGCAATCAATAAATAAGCATTTATTAAATGTTTATTATATGCACTTAGATGGCTCTGTGGACATTTAGAAAGACTTCCTAAATTCAAATCTGACTTCAGACTCTTCCTAGCTATGTGACCCTGGGAAAATCACTTAACTCTATTTGCCTCAGTTTCCTTAACTATAAAATGAGCTGGAGAAGGAAATGGCAAACCATTCCAATATTTTTGCCAAGGCATATCCAAATGGGGTCACAGTCAGACACAAGTGAAAAGGGCTCATTAATGACAACAAAACTCTTAGTCATACTGATAAGGATTAGGGGATCCAAAGAAAGGTAAATACAGCTGCTGATGAGTCCAAGAGATAACATTTTAATGGAAAAGACAATACACAAACATGTTTCAGTGTAAATGGTATATCCTTGCCTCAAAAAAAGTTAAGAACCTCTGCCCTCAAAATAAAAGAAATTCCTCTCCCAATCCACATTTTTTTCCCATAAGAACAGGAGATGAAGGTCCAAAATTAAGCTCCCTGAGTGCCCAGTAGACAGCAGGTGCTAAATAAATGCTGAATGATTGGAAAAAAAAAAAAAACCTGCCTATAAACCCAACCCTTAACTGTACTGGAGATTTGGAGTAACCATCATTTGATGAATTTTAAAGTCTTTAGTTTGATGCCCCTTCAAAGCAAAGAAGCTTAGAAATTAGCCATTTAAAAGGATTCTCATCACAGCTGTGTAAAATGAGTAACATCGGAATACCCACCTGTGTAACAAAATCTAAAAAAAGAGTCACAGCTTTCCTTCGACAAACATTTACTGAATTCTTCCTATGTGTGAGGCAGTGGGCTGGGTGCTAAGTGGAGAAGAATAAAATACATTCCCTGCTCTCATTCTGTAACTTGGTAAGGGAAATTACACCGTAGTCAAAGTAATGAAAAGAAGACCAAGAAAATCACCCTCTGAATGAAGGGCAAGGTGATATATTATTTAGGAGGCAATCTGGAGGCTAGAGGGCAGGCCTTTGATTGTGGAAGAAACTGCCTAATATAGCTGGATGAACCCAAACCACAAGGATCCTCAAAAAACAAGTACAAGAAGGATAACTGAGCAAGAGGGATTCTTTGGGGGGGGGTGCTTACTGAGCATATATGTGCTCAGTTTTGTGCTGGAAGTGAGGGAGATATAAAGAAATATGAAATAGTCCTTGTCTACCCTACAACCTCATTGGGAAGATGAGTCATAGACCCACTTAACAATTAGAGAACAATGTAAGTCAAAACAACCACATTCCAAAGCCTCAGGGGTCCCTGAGTGAGACTTATAGGAGAACTGCAAATACCAAAAGTAGGCGCTTCCTGGAGGGTCCCCTTTAGTGTTCATTATGAAAAGGACTAAAGCACTAGCCAGCCTTTTCAGCTATGTCCAAGCATATACTGTGAAGGATAAAACCGAAAAGGAACATCCTCTTTTAAAATGAAGTAGAATAATGCTTTTTAGAACTTGAAGGGACATTATTGATCTTTTAGTCTAACCTCCTTATTTTTCAGAGTGGAAACTGAGCCCCAGAAACATTACCTGGATATATCCGTGGTCACAAAGTAATTGAAGCAGAGGCAGATTTGAACCAAAGCTCTCTGACTCCAAACCAGTGTTCTTAAATATATCAATACCCACCAACCAGTCTGAGATTAAGGAAGCCCAGAACCCACAAGTGCCTTTTTTTCTAATAAACAAAAATTTATTTTCTCTCTCTCCCATCTCCCCCAGATTGGGTGAGTGAAATTCCTTATTAACAACTATGCAAGTTTCACACACACGCTATTTCTTCATTAGTTTATCCAAAACCACATGGCTAATTCTGCATCTTAATTCTCTCACCTTTCCTCAGGAGAAAGATAGTAGTATAATATTCCATCCTTCATCTCTGGGATTAAGGCTGAACCTTTTACTGATCAAGTTTTTAACGATTAACAGCCAATTTGGACATTGAGAGTTCAGAAACATCTATTCTCTCAGCCTCATCCAGACCTACTAGACCATAAATCCTCAAATCCACAACAACTTCTGGGAGTTTTCACTAGAAAAAGTTATGTATTTCCCGTCAGCCAGGAAGCTCAAAGACTGGGCTGCCAGATCGATTCTTTTTCATTTCCCCTGTCCCTCTTTTCTTTTTCCTTCTCTTTTTCTTTGTCCCAAGTCCAGTCAAAGGAACCAGCCCTCCGCTTCTATCCCCTATTTAGATCCGAGCTTTTTGCACATGCTCAGTTATTTGGAAGGATGCTGACGACCTCCACAATCCATCCCACTGCCGTGCCCATCCCCCCGCACTTAGCCCAAGATGCTTGCTCTGAGAGGAAGGAAATGACCCTTGAGAGCACTGGACGCTGCCCAGGACTCTGACGCGGGGGTCCCTTCCTCTGAGGAGCTTTTCACAGTGAGGCAGAGATTACATAAAGAACTGGAGTGAAGCCCACTTCCCCTCTCCGCGGGCACCCCCGGCAGCTTTTGTCCCAGGCAAGGGTTGAAAGGAGAGGGGAGGGAACCTCAGGTGAAGGAAAGAAGGATGTGGCACAGAGAAAATGAAAAGGAGTTGGCAGGCGGGCAGACGCAGATGGAAGGGCGTGGCGTGTGCCGTAGCCGCGCCCCGGGGCGGAGTCAATGAAGCAGAACTCCGCCTCCAGAGAGTTAAGAAGCCTCAAAGCTCACCAGGGAAAGACGCTGTGATTGCTGGCTGGTCTCTGGCTCTCTCGCCTCGGGTGGAAACATGGAGTACGAGAATGCCCTTCGGGAAGAGACCAAGCAACTGGTGACCGACTACTTGGAGTACTGCTGCCGTCGGGAAGGCTTCCAAGAACGGCCGCCCACCACTCCAGCTGCAGCCACGATGCGCATGGTGGCAAAAGAGCTCCGCCGGAGCTACCAAGACTTCTTCGAGTGCGCAAAGAATCAGCTACTCGACCAGTCGCCTGAGCAAGTCATAACCGAAGTAGCGGAGATGATGGATCAAGGCGGGTTCAACTGGGGCCGGGTGGCGGTGCTGGTGGTTTTTGCCGGGGCGATGATGGAGATTGAGGAACAGCAGAAAAAGGAGCGAGCGCAGCAGCTTCGGAGTGAAGTGAGCCGGCGCTTGACGGAAGAACTCTGCAAATATCTGGTGGAGGAGAAGGGCGCGTGGCTGCGGGAGAACGGAGGCTGGGTAAGGATGGGAGGCATCCTCTTTCCCTTCAGGAGGGAGGACTGATTGACTGCCGGATTAGGGGAAGGGGCGAGCCAACCGTGCCTGGCCACATGGCCTCAGATGGGACTGGACGGCTGAGGTCAAACCCTACCCTGACCCCGCCGGCTTACTCACAAAGAGTCACGTCCTATGCAAACTTCTGAGTAAGCAGCACCCACCCCCATCCCAATTCCCCTAGTTTCTTGAGGGAGTCGGGTGGGTGGGTGGTCCTCTAGGACGGGGAACGGTGTAGGTGGCCATGGGCCGTAGGAAGGTTGTGCGGAGTTTCCGAGAGTTGGTGGGAGGCAGGGGAAATTCCTTTTCTGTCTGACACGGAAGTTCTGCGTTCCGGCCGCAAGGACTCTTTTGTGGGTTGGATTTTTTTTTTTACTTTTGGGTTTTTTTTTTCTTAACCGATTGCATATTTGCCGGTTCTGAAAGTAAAACTCAGCAATTAGTAGACACTTCTTATTTTAAGGAGGAGGGGGGGGTCCCAAAGCAGAAGTGGAAAGAGTCTCGCTTCACTTTAGTCTGGATGTTGAGGATGGATTGGCTTTTGGGGTTAAATTTTTGTGTCTGCTTTACCCCCCGCCCCTCAAAAAAAAAAAAAAGTCGCAGAAGTTGAGCTCTTCACCCAGGGACTTGTCTCGATTTAGTTTAGTCTGAATGCCGGAGTTAGATTGGCCAACTGTGTTAATCCTGTCTCTAGCTTTCTCCTCTCCTCCCCCCCCAAAATGTAGCAGGATTTTTCTTCCACTCTCCCACGGGTTTTTTTGAAAGCTCTTCTATCAGGCTTAAATGTTTTGCCCATATATGGACAGCTCATGACCCAAATCTTGGAAAATCAGCTATGGGATGTAGTTGGAACTAACTAATTTGCAATTGATTCTTTCTGGGCACCCTAGAATTAAAGCACTTGAATAAAAATGCTGCCTCTGCCTCTTAGTTACTTTAACTTCCGGACCTATAAAATTAGGGTGGGGGCAGCTAGGTGATGTAGTCCTAAAATCAGGAGGACCTGAGTTCAAATGTAGCCTCTGACACTTAACGCTTCCTAGCTGTGTGATCCTGGGCAAATCACTTAACCCCAATTGCCTCAAATTGGGGAAAAAAAAAATTAGGGTGGGAGGTGCTCTGAGTTAGGTACCTTCTCACCTATTCAAATGTACCTGCTTCGAGACCCTAATTGCCTACCCACCTGGTCCTTCTTTTGACTTCAAAACCTTACACTCGTCCTCTCCCGTGTTTTTCTCCTCTAGTTCTTTAGTCTCTAGGACTAAAAGGATCCAGCATTTGCCAACATTTTTTGGTGTATGTGTCTCAACCTAGAAGAACTTAGATGCCTAAGGGCAAAGAAAGGATGTTCAAACTCCTACCTGGGAATCAGAACACCTGGATTCAGTTGATTGGCCATCGTGGCCTTGATCAATAGCTTTCGTTGTTTGCTCATCTGTAAAATGAAGGATTAGCAGATTTCTAAGGTCCCCTTCAATTCTCAGTATTTCATGTCTGGATATATTTCTGATACTTGTGGATCAGTTTACTTTCAGGTTTATGTTGGGACTTTCATGTGGGTTACCACATTTTTTTAAAGGTTACCAAAGAGACTTGGGGCTGTTGTGGTGCTTTTTATTGACCTAGCCTTAATATTCGGAGGCCTTAATAAAAATTCTTAAAAATCCCCACCAGATAGTCCCAGTACCTTAACATTATAGGCTTTTAAAATCATACATGAATTAATTCAGTATCTAAATATATATGTTGTGTTACTAGGAAACTAGGGAAGGGAATTGGTATTTATATAGCTCTCTTACTACATGATTCCAAGCACTACAGTAAAGTACTTTACAAATATCTCCTATTTGATCCTTACAACAACCCTGGAAAGGAAGATGCTGTTATTTACAGTTGAGGAAACCGAAATAAATTGAGGTGATTTGCCCTAGGTCACATAGTGGTCCATAGACTGAATTTGAATTCCGGTCTTTCCAACTAAAGGCCCAGCATACTATGGCAGGGAGTAGGAGGACATTTTCTGTTAAATCCCAATACTACTTTATCCAACAACACATTTCTAACTGGGGAAAATGGTGACATTTAGCATTTTACTGGGATTTGCTATGAATGAAGTTGATGGAAAACCAAGTGTGGCACTTATCTAAACATTAATGAGGATGGGGGCTATTTATGGGAGCTATTTGGCAGAAAAAAATAGAATATATAGACCAAAGTTGCCAGAAAAATGCCAAATGCAGCTTGTTTATGCAAACTCCTCTACCCAGCAAAGTTAAAATGCAACCATCTGGAGTTTAATTACTGTCACTTTTGATTATCCTGAATGGAGATGGCTGGAGCAACTGCCAGCTTTAGTTTCTCAAAGGTTAACTGGGAGTCTAATGACTGGAGGATCTTCAAAATAGCCTATGTCTTTTGTTCAGAAATATGCTTAAATGATAGTAGGTAGGTAGCTCTTATCATTTTATGTGCTCACTTCTAATCACTCCCCTTTATATAAACAATATTTCTGGTGCAAATAATAGCAGTCAATGAAATCTTTTCTGCATTAAACTATCCAGATATTTGATAAGGAGCTATTTTTTCTTTTAGCAGTTTGGGGCATTTAGGTGGTACTATAGAATACTGGGCTTGGACCCAGGAAAACCAAATTTGAAATGCTGCCTCAGACACTTTGTAGCACTAATCCCTGAACAAGTCTTGCCTTCTTTCAGCCTCAATGTTCTCCTCTGAAGATAATAAATTTTTCTAGCTATTATTAGCTTGGTCACTTCTTATTATATCATGACTTTTCTACAATGATGACTTTAAAATAGCCCCAAATATTACCAAATGCCTCATGGCCAAAGCAGCATTTCTAATATAGGTATATAATCTTTTACATAGAATAAACACTTATTAATTTTCAACAAATGTTGAACTTTTTTTGATGGGACTAGAGGTGAGAGACTAAATTGAACAAGTGTTTATTAAAATACCCACTACATTCTAGGGATGCAAAGACAGTCCTGATGTTTGGAGAGTGTGAAAATGACCAATGCTTTCTCTTCCCTTCCTATCCAGACTGGCTTTCACCACCACTTCACCCAAAAGCAGCCTCCCCCACAAAGTGATCCAAATAGTACGCTGTGCTGTATCATGGCTGCTGCAGCAGGATTTGGACTAGTGGGATTAGCTCTTCTATTAGCCGTACGATAATGGATTTTAAACTGTTTATACCAATCTTGGAAGCAAAGACCTAAGAGACTTGGAAGTGGACCAGGTGCAGAAAAGAAAATGGCCTCAGTTAATTACCATCTGTTAAGATGATTAAAGCTGGAAGAAGAAACCGGATGAACATGAAACACCTCATAAGAACTGTTGAACATTTTAAAATGTGCATCTTCTGGGTTTTGATTAAGAAGCTGTCGTCTTGAACATTGTCACAATAATTGATGAATCTAACTGTCCTCTTTGACCAATGCTATTTCCTACTGTTCTCTCAAACTGGCTGTTCAAAGACTTTTGTGGAAGGGGACTTGAAATACTGGTACTTCATATGTCATAAAAGTAGTTTGATATATTTTGTAGAGTGATGGAGGGAGTTTTATCCAGTATTTCATGTGCCTTTTAATAATGGGTACCCAATACCTTTCCTTAAAGTATTGGATGGTTACAGTTTAGATCAAAGTCCTCTGAAGTCTGGAATTTCTGGGGTCTCTGTTTCAATAGATCTTAATATATTTTTAAAGTATTTATCACTTCAGTGTGTAACATCTTTTTATTCATTTTTAAATAAGTTCTATTAAAGTTCCTATGAAGTATGTTGTACTTTTTAAAAACTGACTTTCTTAAATGGGTTTTTTAATTTAAATATTATTTTTTCAGTTCCATATTCTTTCCTTCCTTGCCTCCATTGAAAAGGTAAGAAATATAAACCACTAAATGAGTAAGGTTTTTTTAGCCAATATTCCACTACAGAAGTTTAGAAATTAATCTCTTCACAATTAAGACATAATTCAAGACCAAAAACATTTGACTTTTTCATTCACACAAATGTAAGAAAATGCTTAGAAAGGATTAAAAAAAATAGCTCTGTGGAGATAGTTTTACTTTCTGTAGCCAATTGAAAGCAAAGGATGTTCCTTCAGATTTAATGAGCTAAGCATTTAAATGCCAAATGAAAGTATTAACTAAACTACTGCATCTTGGAAGGAACTTTTGAGACTTCCAGAATCGGGATTTGGGATAGATGACAATACCAGATTCTTGTTTCCTTTTAATCTCCAGCATCAAAGATAAGATGTTCTTTTTGGCATCATTTACAACCTAGCTTCTTCCTAGCTTTACAGTCTTATTTTATGGAGATGATCCAATGACAATATCTACTTTTTTTTAAACATTTAAGCTTCATTTTCCCCCTAATACCCTCCACTTTAAAAAAAAAAAAAAAGAAAAAAGAAAAACCTCATCCTAAATAAACATAGATAGAAATAGATATCTAGCTTGATTATCTTACACACTTCAAATTCTCATGCCTTTTCACTGACTTACTTGTGCTTGGAGCACCCTTGGATCTGTCCCCTGGCACCCAGTCTCATTAAGATTTGGCTCAACCTATGCTTAACTGACTACATTAGTTGTATTGAAGCTCTATGTGCCTGATGGTTAAATTTTAGGATTATTATGTAAATTTTTATCAGGAATCTAACTTATTTTAAAAGTTCATATATATGGAGATGATACTTTTGGACTCCTTGGCAATAATTGGACATGTAAGTACTTTCATATCTGACTCAAATTACAATGGTATTAAAAAATAATTTGCATCCTAAAGAATTTCTTAGTTTAGTACCACTTTTTTTTTTTTAAAGCAGAAGAAAGAGTAACGATACATTCTGATTCACCTGAGTGTTAAGTCTTGATGCTAGTACCTGGTAGCTGCCATTGATCTTAGGCAAATCACTTGATCTCTTACTGTAATTGTTTTTCCTAAAGCAATTGGGGTTAAGTGACTTGCCCAGGGTCACACAGCTAGGAAGTGTTAAGTGTCTGAGGCCAGATTTGAAGTCGGGTCTTCCTGACTCTAGGGCTGGGGCTCTATCCACTGCACCACTTAGCTGCCCCAATATTCTTAAATTTCAAACTTAATTGCTAGCTAGATGTTGATAGAATGACAGTTCTTCAGGACAGGGATTACTCGTAGAGTAAATGGAAGTGTATTGACCTAGAAGACTGTACTAAGGAAACCTAAAAAGGAAAAAAATGGACCTGGTACAGATTTCAGTACACAAAATGTTTTAATCTCCCCCAATTTTTGTCTTCAAGCTCAGTCTCAATTATTTCAGGGCCTCAATACAACTCTTAGTATTCTAATAAAATATCTCCTCTGGATTTTTCTGTTCTCTTCATAATACCACTTGCCAAATCACTTGGCAGTACTTTCTAAATCCTCTTAAATGACTGGATGGGAAGGGGGAAAAGCTCTTAAGCACCTCCTGAGTGTCAGCTATTGTGCCAAGTTCTGGGGATACAAATACAAGAGTTGAAATGATAATCATAGAAAAGATGAAGTTCTAAATATTTTCTCCAGACCCCACTCACTCAACCCCAAAGAAGCATCAACAGGGATGGTACTAAAATAGAGTAATGTCTACCAAATATTTAAAAGAATGAAAATCTCTAAATATAAGACACAGGAAATTGAACCAACACTTGATGAAATAGAACCTTAAGAATTACTAAAATGGCTTGAAACTAAATCAAAGTGGGTTCAGTGACTTTTTAAAGATATTGAACATGATAAATGAGTGGTTCTTTGCCTCTTAAAAGAAGAAATAGCTTCTGAAAAGGGCCCATTTTGAATCTGACTTTCTAGATTGTATCATGGGACTCCAGTAAGAATGGGAAAGATGGATACTTTTTATGGTGACCTTGTCTTCTCTTCCCAACCTCAAATGGAGCATGAACTTGACCTGAAAGGCTTGGGGAAACTCATAACAAGTCAATTTCCCTGCACTGGAAATCTCATAGTTCTTTTATAGTTCCTATGCCTGGGTACCCCTATAGTAAGAAGTTCAAAGTTCCTCTGTCCTACACTATTAGATAAAGTCAATATTGTATTCATTGGAGGAAATAAAGTATTACTAAATTTTGTCTTATTAATGCACACTTGTGAAGATTTTTTGTTTTTTAATGTTTGGATTTTTGTACATTTATAAGAATAAGTTTTGTCCTAATTCCAATTCATATTGGCTATTGAAGAATCTTTTTAATCCCCTTCTTGTTCTACTAGATATCGGTGTGGAGAGTTTAATGGAGACAATGTGTGAGGAAAAGGAGCCTACCTCTTTTTATTAAAGGAAGATTCCCCTAGAACTGAACCCAGTGTTCCCCATATAATTGCAGAAAACTATTTAATATTGCAATCCTTGTAGTCCACAGACTAAAGAATATTCTTCACCTTGTGGCACCTATTCACTAGGATATGGGGAATTCTATCTATTGGTATATGCTCCCTCTTAATACCTGCCCTTTCATATCCTTAGCTTTCTTCAAGATTGAACCTAAGGTTGCCTCCTACAAGAAACCTTTCCTAAAGATCCCCCCCAACCCTCTTTATCCTAGAAATTAATACTCTTTACCTCTTTGAATTGTTTTGTATTGGGTTAGACATAAGCAAATAAGTTTAGCTTGTTTGAAACTGAAATATCATCCATAGAAACCAAAATAGATTCAGATTTTCAATTTGCAAAAAGAATACTTTCTGTTTTGCAAAGCATTTGCAAGACAGTAGAGTATTGACAATTTGCTGTACCATTGGGAAGACCTCTTCATGGGTATAAATCGCTTGGATTTCCCCTTTTCCCCTTAAAGAATATTTATTTTGAGAATATTTATAAATATAATTAGAGTATAATAGAAAAATTATATATTGTGATAAGAGCTCATTAAAGAAAATTAATCTGCCCTCTATTTTTAAATACAACCTGCATTCCTCTCTAGCAGTCTTGTTAGTATACTTAAGATAAAAAGTTTCAGATTTCTCTTTGACCTTTTCTAAAACTTAGATTTTTGTAGTATGTTTGAGTTGCCTTGAGGTACATAATGTGCACTTCATAATTGCTTGTTGCTTGATTGATTTCTCATTTCACAAAATGACTATAAAAAACCATAATCCAAGTTAACTATAAACCTGAGTTACAGATTAATATTCATAGGTTAGAGCCCAACTTAAGATCTGTATAGATGCCTGCACACAGGTATCTGTCTATAAATAGATCTGCATCTTTGATTCATTGATGTGGGTAAGAGGCATTAAGATGTATCCGATAAGGACCTTGGGCTCGGAGACAGGAATACTTGGGTTTAAATCCCACCTGTAACACTTATTAGCTGTATCTTTCATGTGTCCTCCCTAGGTCTCAGTTTCCTTATCCGATAAAAGATGAGGTTTTACCGGAAGGTCTCTGAGGTCCCTTTTAACTCTGTATTTGTGAACCTGAAGCATCCCTGCCTCCCGGGCTCTGAAACTCCCACCCACGTCCTCAGGTTCCTCATTTCTAAGATGAAGGGGTTACCCCAGATGGCTTTTGAGGTCCTTTGAGCTCTATGAGCCTCACAAAAATTTCCAGGGGAAGTCCATCCATTGGAAGCCTTCTTCCAACATCAGGAGACAATACTAGGGAATTATTCACTAATATTCTTGAATCTTCAGCATGCAAGCAGGCCATGGGGTCAGCCATTTCTCTGCCAACATCTTTCAGTCCTGCCCTTCTTTGAAGTTCCCCATAAATCCTCATCCCTTCTATATTTCAGCCTCCTCACACGCCCTCTTCCAGGGCCCTCTTTATGGCAGTCATCCATCTATACATGTGATTTTTTCCCCCATGGTTTCCTGGACAGCCTGATAGCATGAAGGTACAGTCTTTTGGGTCAGTAAACTGACTTAGCAATTTCTATGGAGAGATCTATTTACTCAGCATGAGATCTATTAAAGACAAGTCGTTGCCAAGGTAATTGGGAGTGGGAGGTGGACATCTAAGACATGGTATTACAAATGTCTGTGTTCTTATAAAGTATATTAAGGAATCTCAGCTTCATGTTGGCTAAGAAGTCCCATTGCATTAGGAAAATTGTCGATTGATTCAAAATAAAGGTTCTATTCTTAAAAAAAAAAAAAA
>JAJPUD010016288.1:0-34579 GCA_023553655.1 Myrmecobius fasciatus | reverse complement strand
GTTATAGAGGAAGTGATACATCATACTTTTATTTTTTGTCTTCAATAACCTTGATGGACAGAAGTTTCAAGACCAGGGTCAGCCACTTAAACTACTGACAGCACATCTGTCTCAAATTATTCAAATCATTTACAATGGTCTCTGTGTTTGATGGCATTTGGGTTTGCAACTGTCAAAATTTAAATTAGGAAATCCTAGAACTTCTAAATAAACCAGGCCAGATTTCTCTGTTGCTGCCTCCTGGCGATGTTGATATAACGCCTGGAGTCACCAGGCTGAACAGAGTCTTGATTTTGGAAAATCTGATGAGAGCTACCTTAGAATTCCATCCCTTTGGTTTTTGGACTCCAGCATGAGGAACCATTGGAGAAAATAAGTGTGCATAAAGCCAAGTACACTTTAGTTTGGGAGTTTTGTTGCTGCTATAAACTTGGTTTCCTATTTTTTCAAACACTTAGTTGAAAAAATTTGAAAAGCTTAATCTATAATTTTTTTTCCCCTCAAGTTGGAAGCACCTGTGTTTTTAGGGGAAAATTCTTGCAGGTGTTTCTGATTCATTTGTTTTTCAAAACTGCTCAAGAATTCTTTACTATCTAAGGAGTGGGTTTCCTCCATCTCCCTGTCCCTCCCCACTCCCCTTAGGATCAGCCACAGTAGTCAGTGATGTAAATTTGGTCCTGCTTCATGAAGGTAAGGAGAATGTGAGCTTTCTGAGGGCAAGGATCAGCCATATCAGTTTTTATGTGTAGTCCCATAGCCTCAATGGCAGGAGATGATTAATAAACATTTGATGATTGGTGGATTGATTGCTTGTTTAACTTTTTGAGTTTAGTAGTATTTGATTATTTTGTTAACAGATTTAATCTTCTACTGATATGTAAACTCACCAGATTATATATAGACCAAATCTTGTTTTCTTTTCTGTCTTTTTCTTTTTAAAAAAATTCTCTTGTAATTGTTAGCTCCCTTCAAAATTCAATTCAGGTGCCATTTCCTAAATGACACCTTTCAAGATCTCCAGTTGTCAGTGTTCTTCTCTGACCTTCCTGAAATTACTTTGTATTTACTTGGGTATATTTTTGTCCCCTCAATAGAACACTTTTTCTTGGTATCAGTGTATAGCCCAATGCCTATCACTTAACTGACTCCTAATAAAACCTTGTTGATTTAAATTAATCAAAGATAGCTAAATTGCTCAACTGTACCATAGTGCAATGGGGAAAATGCTAGATGCAAAATTAGAAGAAACTTAGATATGAATAGTGCCCGGGACACTTGGTTGTCATAGGTGATATCATTTAATGTCTCAGAGTCTGTCTCTTCATCTGGGGAAAAAAAAAAAAAAAAAAGCTAATAATAAGACATGTCTTAGCTACCTCAAAGGACTGTGGTAAAATTCAAATGAGATAATGTTTACAAAGTGTTTTATAAATCTTAAAGCAATATATAAATCTCAGTTATTGTTAGAAATATCAATTTTGTGTCTGTGCACAGGCATTATATATCTAAGAAAAATTCTGCTCAGAGACATTTTATGGAAAAAAAAACAGTAGCATTGCAATTCGGCTAATGCATGCATACAGTATCAACTATATTTGTTAGGGTCAATCTATTGACTCTCCCCCTAAAAAAAAAAAAGAAAAGAAAAGAAAAAAGAAAAGGCTGGAAGCATAAGGATGCCTAATATAGATTAATTGTGAAACATAAGAAAACTGAAAACCCAAAATATTCTCACTCAGAATGATCTGTGAATGGGTTTTTTGACATAATAATAGTAAAACAATTAGAATTTATAATATGCTAATGTATGTGTTGGAGCATACTAAGGTACCTTCTGAATTGTTAAATCAGGTAATCAGCAAGCATTTATTAAATGCATGTTATATTCCAGCCACTGTACTGGAGTAATCTAGATGAAAGGACAGGAATAGGAAAAGTGCCTGACCACAAAGAGCTTACATTCTGACAGGGGAAACAAAACATATAAATACAAATATAAACAAAATAGACACAAAATTGTTTGAGGTCATTAGCACTGGAAGAATCAGGAAAGGCCCTATTTAGAATGTGTTGCTGAAGTTAAATCTGGAAAAAAAGGTATGATCTTCTAAGGTAAGGAGGTAGTCAGTACATTCCAGATAAGGAATAGAGTTTGGGGGTCAGCTTGTGCAAAGGGGGAGACCAGAACTACAGTGGCCATGGACAGAATAAGGGTTAAATATTTTTAGTTTTAGCTTTTAAAATTTGGATAATATCTGTAAATAAGAAATTGGAAAACTACAGCAAACCAAAATAGACCAATTTTCTTGAGCATTCTGACTGTTAACCAACAACATACTAACTTCTCTGCTGCCCATAAAAGGCTGGAGTTGTTGCCAAACTTCAGAGTCTATTTGTGACAATGCAGCTTGGATGTGTTCCTTTTCTGTCTTTGGACCAGTTTCTTCCAATAAAAATTTACTTTTTCACTCCCTACTGGTGAGACATTGTTCCTCATGTGAGCAAGTATGGTGCATGGGAAAACATTCAGTTCAGAGGCAGAGGGCTGATTTTTGAATCCTAGTTTGACCAATTATTAGCTGTGTGATCTGGGGTAATTTATTTATACTCTTTAATCTCTGATTTCCTTATTTATAAAATTAAGGGATTGGCAAGGTGATCTCTTGGGTCCTTTCCAAATTTTAATCTGTGATCCTGGGCAGCCATCACCATCCCCTGCCACACGGAGTTATTCCCTATCACTGTC
This sequence comes from Myrmecobius fasciatus, assembly GCA_023553655.1. Taxonomy (NCBI): domain Eukaryota; kingdom Metazoa; phylum Chordata; class Mammalia; order Dasyuromorphia; family Myrmecobiidae; genus Myrmecobius; species Myrmecobius fasciatus. Next base: position 31,833 of record JAJPUD010016288.1, on the reverse strand, counting down.
CCCTTGTTTTTGTTGTTCAGTCACATTTCAGTTGTATCTGATTCTTCATGACGCTATTGGATTTTCTTAGAAAAGCTACTACTGGAGTGGTTTGCCATTTCCTGCTCCAGTTCATTTTACAGATGGAGAAACTGAGGCAGAATTAAGTAACTTGTTCAGGGTCACATCTGAGACCAGATTTGAACTCAGGAAAATGTCTTCCTGTTTCTAGGCCCTGTTCTCTATAGACTGTGCCAGGTAACTACTCCCTTTGCTCCATATAATACTTCTCAGTTAACCAGAATATTTATTTAAGCACTTCTCAGTTAATCAAAATATTTATTTAAGCAGATTTCCCTGACTGCTTTTTATGTATCTTATATGCTGACTACTTTACTAAGTAAAATAGTCTTTTTCCAGGACTTAACATGGTGCCTGGCACATAGTAGGTATTTCAGAAATATTCATTAACAACTTGACTTTTCTATCACTGGATCATTTTTGTGACACATAATTAGAAATTGAACCCACATATTTCAAAGAACTTCCTTTTATAGGTTAAAAGTATCCTTGATTTTGACTCACTACATATTATGTTTATGTTATGATGCTGTTAACAGTAAGAATATTTTGTAAATATTCCTCTGGAATTACTTCCATGGATTATTTATTATCAGGGTCCCTCAAATAAAGGTGATCATGGAATGGGGAAGCTTCAATCCAAACACTAAATTCTCCCCCCAAAAAGGGCACCTAACATGTAACATGTCTAACAATGTAGTAACAAAAGTCATAACTAAAAGTGACAATTAATTATTACAATGAATAAACTAAGAGAACCCTTCCGTTGCCTTTCTCATCAGTGTTGCCCTTCTTACCTGGTACTTTTAAGTTGAAATCTAAATGAATTAGGGCATTGAAGGCTATGTTTTTCAGTATTCACCTTAGCACCACCTCTGCCCACCTGAATTAACTTTAAATCTATCTGCCTTGAAGAATCATTTTATTCTTCCAGTAAAAGCTTCAGTGTTTTTAGAGAAGAGACTCAGAGATGCATTCTTATGAATCAGTTTGAAACAAAATTTGAAACAAGCATACAAATTAAACTTCCCTTGAAATACTCAGGGGCTTCAAATTTGAAACCAAAAAAGCCAAGTCTGAGATTCTGCATACAAAGCAGTTCTAAAAGATTGAGGTATTGAGATCGTTGGCCAAATCCAAAATAATCCCAGACTCTAAATTCTATGACATTTGCCCAAAAAGAACAAAATCAAACAAAATCAGCAGTTCTATTGTGCCCTCTCATAACTCATCATTAAACAAAAGATGAAGATGTGGGTATACTTTTGCAGCACTGTGAGTATTTTCCTTTCTATTCTATTTAATTTTTTTAACTGACAAGTTGGTATGGTAGATTTTTAAAGGAATGGGCCTGTGCAGCAGGCAGCATTTTTTATTCAATTCATTCATTATTAATATCCCTACTATGTTTAAAACATTGCGTGAGGTTTTAGAGACAGAAAGACAAAAGGCAAAATTATTCCTGCCCTCAAGAAGTTTACAGTGTACTTGGAGAATTCACGAGTATGTATGTAGATATCTGTATATATGTGTAAACATTTAGATATATTAACATATTTAAATTACAATAATGTATATTATATTTTTGTATTTATGTCTGGGTATCATATATGAAATATAAAACAGTAATTTCAAGAGGGAAGCATGCTAATGATGGACTGAGGAGATCTAGTCCATCTTATAGAAGGTGGCACTTGAAACTGTTCTTTGAAAAAAGCAAAGAATTGTATAAATTAAACATGAAGAGGGTCTTCCTTTCCAAACATGGGTTGCAAAGGGGGGGTGGGGGGCGGAATATTGGATATTCACAAATCAGTACATTTGGCAATTTCTACATTCAGGGAACCAGTGGACCTTCATGACTTTCAGGCATACCCTGAAGTAGTTAATCAGGGAGGAAAGACAATGTCAGATTATATTATGGGAAGATTACTCTCCATTTTTGGTCAAATCTGAGACGGCTTGTCTTTCAGGTCTGGAACTGCGGTTGCATGAAAATGCGATCCTAAAAGCGAAATGCCAATATTTAATCCTTTAAACTACTCAGCTTCCTCATTATACTCTTGTGGGAATTGTGGTTGCTACTGACTCAAAGGTCTTTTTTTTTCTTTCTTTCTTAGTGATATATTAATTGCTGCAGTGATAGCACTGTTATTCACCTCAGGCTGGGTTTGAGTCAAGGGTCTTGTACTAGGAACACTAATTAATCTGAGGATAAAATGCTGCAACCTAAACTTTCTGAGCGTGTGATGTGAAATGCTGCATGTATTTATTTGTAATTCCATGTTTGCCCTCAAACAAAATCTGGGCAAGCCACTAGCAGGTGGGAGCTCCCTGACTGAGAAGCCTCCTGCTCTCCCTTGCCTCTCTCTGTAAATATACATCTTAGCAGAATACATTAGACAGTGCCTTAGGCCACCAAACTGACTTCTATTACACTTTCCTGGTCATTCCTTCGGCATCTAGTCAATTGATCAATTTCCAGTGTTGTGTAATTATTGAATGGAAACATAGGCTTTAGATTATAAACTTGACACTGCCATAATCATCTGTGTAGCCGTGAGAGTGCAGCTAGGTGGAGCACTGAGCACTGAGTTTGGAATTAGGAAGATTTATCTTCATGAGTTCAAATCTGACTTCAAATGCTTGGTAACTGTGGCAAGTAACTTAGCCCCATTTGCCTTGGTTTCCTCATCCATAAAATGAGCTGGAGAAGGAATTGGCAAATTCCTCCAGTATCTCTGCAAAGAAAACCTCAAATGGGTCAAGAAAAGTTGGATAAAATCAAACAGTAATGCTTGAAAAAATGGCCACAAGCAAATGATTTAATCTCTAGTCATCAGTGTTCCCATCTGTAAAATGCAAGATTTAATTGGCCAATGTGACTATGAAATAATAGAATTAAACATGGAAAAAGGTTTTAAATTCCATTCAGGTACATATTATTAGACTCCTCTATATCCCAAACTATCTATATACACACACACCCATATATCTATGCACATATATATATATACACACACACACACACACACATACACGCACACATACACACACATATATATAAATTTCTGTACTTGTAGTCTTCAGTTTAAGTCCTGGCACTGCTATTTTTAAATTTTGTAGCTATGGGCATTTTGGGATACTTGATAATGGTATCCTAGTACATTGGAAAGTCAGAGCCAGAGGGCTAAAAGTTCAAATCTTACTTCTAACATTTTCCTACTAGACTGTTTTTAGGCAAATCCCTTACCCTTTCTAAATTTCAGTTTCCTAATCTGTAAAATGAGGGGTTTGGACAATTACCTACATCATTTTTTCTAGGTCTAAGTCTGTTATCTTGTAAACCTCTTTTCATGGCAGAGGAAATCACAACACTTGTGGTTGTTGGGAAAATTAAATGAGATATCTTTAAAATGTTTTTGTAGATGGCAAGTTTTATATAAATTTTAGGTGGTAATAATAACAAATTTGTCTCCACTGTTAGAATTCAATTTATTAAACATATGTTATATGTCTACTATGAAGAAAGCATTAGTCTTGTACAGATGATAAAACAGTCTTTGTGCACAAAAAGATACAAGCCATTAAGGGTATGTTTCAAACTAATATAGGTATAAATAAATACAATAAGAATAAGGGAAAGATCTAAAGTGCTCTAGAACAGTGGTATCAAACTCAAATAGAAACAGAGGCTACTAAACTATACATAAGGATCCTTGCAAGCCATATATTAACTTACAAAACCACATAAGTTTTTGTTATTTTTTTTTTAAATAAATGCACCAGTACATTAAATTAAATAAGAGCAAATTTTAATCTAGTTCAAACCCCACTCAGAAATGTGGTGGGCCATGTGTTTGACATCTCTGCCCTAGGACAGTGGAACTGCAGGATGGAATTATCTCAGCTAGGGAACTCTAGGAATCCCCTTCATGAAGAGAGCAGCCCCTAAGCTGTGTCTGGAAAGAAAAGGATTTCAACAAGCAGAGAAATGACGAGGGAGTACTTCATGGAAATAGGAGATGACCTGGAAAAATGAACAGAGATAGGAAAATGCTGACTGAAACTGGATAGTTTGGTTGAAAGAGAGAGTGCATGAAGAATACTCTGAAATAAGAGTAGAAAGTCAGGTTGGAGCCTTATTGTGAAGGCCCTGAGATGCTCCGGTATAGTTTGTATTTTATCCTATGGGCACTAAGGAGCTTCTGAACATTTTGAGCAGTGGAATGACATGACAGCAAGCCAGTGCCTTAGATTAGATTACAATAGTATAGGTGAAAGGAGATAAGCCTGCATAAGCCTGCACTAGAGTAGCAATAATAGGAGGATAAGGAAGGGAACAGATAGACACTGGGGTTATAGAAGAGACAGATTTGGTAGTTTGGCCATCTGATCCTTTCGATTGTGAGCTACTTGAGAACAGGGATCTCCTTGCCTCTTTTTGCACAGCTTAGCATAGTGACTGGTACATAGTGAGGACTTATTAAAGGGTTATTGACTGAGTGAATTTATTAACTGAATTAACTGGATTTGACCTAACAAAGGAAGTGGGTGGAAGTGGAAGACTGCTTTACAAGAAAAGGAGGATTCCAGATTTGTTAGGAAAACCTTTTAAGTATCCTAGAGTCATAAAAAGTTAGAGGTTCAGGTGAGCCCGCGTGGCACCCTGAGAGATTCAGGGAGTCCTTTGCTTCCCTCTCTGCTGAGGAAGATGTTTGGGAAGTTCCCACTGCCCCATTGTCTTTTGAAACAGTGAAGTTGGGAGTATTGGAACAAATAGTAGTAAATGAACAGGATGTTCTAGAATGGGCAGACTAGATGTAAATAAATCACTGCAACACATGGCTTCTGCCCAAGTCTTGAAGGAACTCAAGGGTGAAATTGTGGAACTGTTGGCCAAAATGTGTAACTTCTTACAAAAGACTACTGTGCGAGAGAACTGGAGGACTGCCACTCTGCCTCCCATCCATAAGAGGGGAAGTACAGACTGATATGCCTCCCATCCATACCCACTGAATTGGTAGAAACTAAGAAAAAGACTGTCTTCCTGAATTGTTAGGCACATAGGATCACTGATTTAGACTTGAAAGAGACCTTGTTGTTCTTCAGTCGTGTCTGACTCGTTGTGACCCCATTTGGGGTTTTCTTGGCAGAGATACTAGAGTGGTTTGCCAGTTCCTTCTCCAGATCATTTTACAGTTAAGGAAACTGAGGCAAACAGAGCTAAATGACTGGCCCAGGATCATACAGCTAATAACTGCCTGAGGGCTTATTTGAACTCAGGTCTTCCTGGCTCCAGGCCTAGTGCTCTATCCACTGTGCCATCTGTTGTAATTGTTCATTATTTTTGAAGAGCATCAATGACATCACAATGTTGCGGTCAGGGTAAGTGTGCTTGACTGTGGTTGATTAGCCCAATATTGTACCACTTAGTTGACCTAGAAGAGAATTTAGAGGTGTTCTGGCCAATCCCCTCATTTTACAGATAAGGAAGCTAACCAAAGTAACAGGGGTGACAGAGAAGATTCAATCTGAGCTCCTTTCTCACCCAATTCAACACTTTCTACTGTTCCACAAAACATAATCTATTCAGGAAAGATAAAATGACTTTTCTAAAGAATGATTATTCAATCTCTATTTGTCAGGCAAATCATTATACTACATACTCTGTGCATGTGAATAGTGGGATGGCTTGAGGAAGGGGGTAACAAAGAAGGTAAGACATGGTATCTGCCCTTTTAGGATTAAAACCAATTTGTGGAAATAAGAGAGGTATCAAAAAACTATTGGTATTAAAGAAAAGATAGGCTTCTGTGGCAGCTAGTAGTTTAGGGAGAGTGTTGTAGTTCACTTTCTGTTAATGTTTGCTTGCATTTTGTTTTCCTTCTCAGATTTTTTTTTTCTTGTAGATCCAATTTTTCTTGTTCAGCAAGATAACTATAAATATGTACACATAGTAAAAAAAAAAAAAGTGTTGTAGTTTCTCAAAGTGATTCTTTCTGATCTTCTCACATTCAATTTTGGACCTAGTCCATTGGTAGTATCTGGATGAGATGGGTGCTGGTGGAGTAATTCAATGGACTGCTCACATAACCTTTCAGTGATGCTGGGTGGCCAGGAGGCATGTCTTCTCAGAAGACATGTGATTTCAGATGATCCAAAGGATAATGGAGACCCATGGTGGTTCTAAGTTTCCTGGTGCATTTTATAAACAATGACATAGTCAAGAAGAAACAGCTAAGACTATATACCAAAGACTGGTTTAAAAGGAAAGTGGGTTAGTCATGTACTATGATAGATGAACAACCATCTGTCTTTTTAAGTCATAAGAACCAGAGGAAGGCCTTCAATTCATTGGGTAGGTCTTCAGGAGAAGATTTGTGGATGCACATGGACAAAACTCCCAAGGGATGAGAGGGCTTAAGCCAGGTGATATCTTTACCCCTCAAGGGAGTCCCCACACCAATGAAATGGCAGATTCAGTATCATATCAAAATATTGAAAACATGTACAGTAGTAAGTACTTCATTAATCAGTAGGGTAAATGCCATGTGAGTGGAGTACTCTCTAAGTTAGAAGGGTGAAATATTACTTCCAGCAATAGTGGGGGGAGGAGAAGCTTCTTGGGGGAAGTGAGATTTAAGCTGAACATTGAAAGGAAATAGATGGTTAAATGAAGGTTAATAATAAATATTAAATATAAAAATAATAAATATAAAATTTTATATTAATAATAAATATAAATTAAAATAAATAGAAGGTTAAAAGAAAGAATTCAGGATAGGGGACAGGAGGAGAAGGGTCAAAAGAATGAAACAACATAAGTTGTTTCCAGGTTGGAAAAAGACTGAGCCCGTGTTTGAAGAATGACTAGTGGACCATGAAGCTGAACTAGAGTGTGTGTTAATTAAGCATGTGAATAAGAACAGCCTAGTTAACAAATATTTATTGAGTCCAAAATTAAATCATTACATGGGATCCTCCTGTTTGGCATTTAAAAGGCTTCATAACCTGGCTCTAAACGTGTCTTCCAGATTGGTTTCGTATTACTCGTCTTCACAAACTGCATTCCAACCACTAGGAATAGCTACTTGCTATTCCTCTGATATAACATTTAATCTCCTACTTCCATGCCTAATATTTCATTCATTTCCTGCCTCCATTCTCTTGTACAGGCTGACCTTTCATGCTTGCAATATGCTTTCTCATCCAAGCTTTCTTCATGGCTTAGCTTAAGATAAGGAAAGAGGGAATGGTAGAAAGAAAGGTATTTTAAGAAATGGCAGTATTGTTTAAAAAAAGAAGAAGAAAAAGAAGAACATATCAATAGAATAACAACAAAAACAAAGAGATAATTTTAGGGTAAATAGAAGAAAATTTGTGCAATAGGAACTCACTGTTCCCAAAGTTGGTATGGGCCAAATCTATAAATAGATTCAGGAGAATTAGATAAATAAATGGTCACAGATCCATCATTTGTTAAGAAAAGCTAGGGATGTTATGAGGAAAATCATGATCTTTCACAAAATGTCAAGGATAGAATTCTGAGTTAGATGAACTATTAGTCTGATGCAATATGGCCTTTCTCAGAACATTGTAAGCCTTTTGAGAACAGACTTTCCTCCCCACCCAAATCCTTTTTCTGTCCTAGTGCACAGACAGTGCTTTGCAGAAAGTAAGTCTTAATACATTTTAAAATTGAATTTGTTTTAGGCATATTGTCACAGTGTTTGCTTTGTATCATCAATATAGTTAAATGAGACTAGTTGAGGGACCCTGGACAGTGTGCTGAACTTGTTTGCAGAAAAACCTGGATTTTAATCTTGCTTCCGAAGCTTAATTCTGGGATCATGGCTTAATCACCGAAGTAACTCTCTCAGTCTCAGTTTTCTTGTCTGTAAAATGGAATAATAACAATAGCACCTATTCACAGGGTTTTTATGAAGTCCAAATAAGGTAATGTATAAATGATAATTATTGCTATTCTTGAATGCCCTCAACATGCCTTTGCTTAATCTGATTTTTTTTTCAAAATAAATCTTAATATCTTAAATCTCCTATGTCTCTTTCTCCCAATGAACCAATAGAACAAAAAAAATTAAAAAGAAAAAGTGAAAAAAATAGTACAACAAATTTAATCAAAACATTAAAATGGACATTGGCAGTATTCTGCACCCATATTATCTCCTTCCTCTACAAATAATGAAGGGAGATATATCTGCTCATACCTCTTCTTTAGGATAAAGTTTGGTCATTATTTCATCACATTCTGCTTTCCTTACACTGATTTGAACTTCTACTGCTTTTCTCTTCTTTATGAAACACTGGTATTCATAATTATCTATCATCCTTCTTTGTAAGATTTTACAAGTGAGTTTCTATTCTAACCTGGTGTTACCTTTGACTGTCATCTCTCTCCATTTGGCAGGTAAGTGAGATATTTGTCACCTAAATTCTTCTTTGGGCTCCTTGTTATATCAATTAATTCACATTGGTTAAAATTCTGGACAAAATTATTAGTCAATATAATTTCTTTTGTCCATTACCCATTTTAAATTTTCAATTGCTTGCTTGAATAGTTCAGGTTAAGTTATTTGAATTGTATGCCATATCTTTTTTCTCATTATTCTTCTTGATTTTTACTTATTCTAATCTTTCATGAATTAGTGGTCTGACTATCTTTTATTTTGTCAAAAAATAATGCTTTATTCTTTATGTCCAGTACTTCCTTATCATTTTTTTCTTTTTTAAAAGAATATTAATAATCTAGAGCTGAGGCTTCTGTGAAATCTCTCATTAGTCCAGCTTCTTCTTCTTCCTGAATCATCCTTTCCCAAATATTCCCTCACCCCCATTTTCACCTGTTTCCATCCATGCATTGAAGTCATCAGATCTCAAACATAAACTCATTTAATTTGGAAGATCTTCATAGAATTCCTCTAACACTTTATTCTTAGTCATCATTTTCAGTGTATAAGATACAAATTTTCATCGTATTCTTTTTGTCAATACTTATAAGTACTATAATTTATGATGATCAAATAGATTTCATTGACAGTTAGATACCAATAGGATGGCATTGTCTCTGCAATTTAACAGCCTAAGAGAGTTACCTGAGATTTTTTGAGGATCAAATATCCCATGAAATAATGTTTCTTGAAGCTTTGGAGTATGCAGTAAAACCCATTCAACCAACACCTTTCTTTGATTCTCCAAATAAAAGCTTCTTTCTTTTTAGCTGCAACCTTTTTTTCTGATGTTATTTAAAGCTAGAACATCAAGACTGATATAATTCAAATCATATAACAATATCTGTATTTGGTTGTCATTAGACAAGGGACCTCAGTTGATGGTGCCAAAAGTAAAATTAGTACTGCCTCTTTTTGCTTTAGAAGAGTAGTAAGAAAGAGGGCCAAATATCATATGGTTTTTAGATTGTCAAATTTTAATTTGACTTTTTTTTCATGGACTATAGCCAAAAAAAAAATCCTTATCACAAGACCAACCTCTCTTTCATTAGCTAGTTTGATCTTCAAAAAAGACTTAGTCTGTTGGAAGTTATATGTGAAGCTTTCTCAGAGTGATATAAATGTGCCAGAGTTTACAATCCATTGTCAAAAGCATGAGACCTTAGAGTAACTTTCATGCCACAGTGAGGCACTGGTGTAGGACTTTTGGACATCTTTCATTTTCATCTTTGGATGAAGTCCAAACTAAAGAAAAATAGGAAAGCTTTAAAATATTCTAATGGTTTTTTTCTTCAAGGTTACATCATTTAAATCCTTATAGTCTCAAATGTAATTCAAGAGGAAGTAGATTTTTGTATAAACAAAACTAATATAGACAAGATTAAAAGGGAAGCAGAAAACTGGAAAAAAATTACATCCAAGGGTTCTATAAAAGCCTCATTTTTTAAATATATAGAGAATTGACTCAAATTTATAAGAATACAAATCATTCTCCAGCTGATAAATGGTCATAGAATATGAACAATTTTCAGATGAAGAAATTAAAACCAGTCATATGAAAAAATGCTTTACATCAGAGAAATTAAAATTAAAACTACTATGAGGGATCACTATACACCTCTAAGATTGGCTAAGATGACAGGAAAAGATAATGATAAATGTTGGAGGGGATGTGGGAAAACTGGGACACTAATCGTTAAGTAGAGTTGTGAACTGATCTAACCATAGAGAACTATGCCCAAAGGGCTATCAAACTGTGCTTATCTTTTGATCCTACAATGTCTCTACTGGGCCTGTATTCCAAAGAGATCATAAAAAAGGGAAGAGGACCTACATGTGCAAAAATGTTTGTAGCAGCCCTTTTTGTAGTGGTAAGGAACTGGAAACTGAGTGAATGTCCATCAGTTGGAGAATGGCTGAATAAATTTTGGTATATGAATGTTATGGAATATTATTATTGTATAAGAAATCATCAGAAGGATGATTTCAGAAAGACCTGGAGAGACTTATATGAACTGATGCTAAGTTAAAACAAAAAATAGAAGCAGGATAACATTGTACCCAGTAACAAGATAATGCAATGATCAATTCTGATGGACATGGCTCTTTTCAACAATGAGGTGATTCAGATCACTTCCAGTGGTCTGGTGATGGAGAGAGCCATCTGCATGTAGAAAGAGGACTGTGGGAATTGAGTATGCATCACAATATAGTATTTTCACTTTTTGTTGTTGTTGTTTGCTTGATTTTTGTTTTTTCTCATTTTTTTCCCTTTTTGATCTGATTTTTCTTGTGTAGCATAATAATTATGGAAATATGTATAGAAGAATTGCACATATTTAACATATATTGAATTACTCATTGTCTAGTGGAGGGATGGAAGGAAAGGAGGGAGAAAAAATCTGGAACACAAGGTTTTGCAAGGATTAATGTTGAAAACTATTTTTGCATATATTTTGAAAATAAAAAGCTATATTTTTAAAAATTAAAAATTTTTTAAAGAAGTAGAAATAATATTAACAGGGGAGAGCTATGCTAAAAGAAAGATTATTGTTCAAATATTGAGATACCAAAATACATTGTATCTGAAGTAGAAAAGGATAGCAAAGGCATGAAAAAAGCTGAATCTTATTAACACCAAAAAAAAAAAAAAAACCAACAACAAAGGGAGACCTCAGTAACTATCCATTTAGGACAGTTAGGTGACTCAGTGGGTAGAGCTCCAACCCTAGAATCAGAAAGACCCGAATTGAAATTCAGCTTCAGACATTTGACATGCCCCTGTGCACAAGTCATTTAACCTGGATTGCCTCACACAAAAAAAAAAAAAAATAGAAATAACTGTCCATTTATATGGATATGCAAAAAAAAGAGACAGCATCTTTAATAACAGCATTAGTAGGGAGAGAGAGGCTTTGATAAGTGATATTCTAGAATGGGCTACATTTTTGTATTTCACAATAAACTGAAAGTTGAAGAGAATATAAGATCCCATGTTCCTTATTGTTAAGTCTGTCTCTTGTTCACATTTCAGTACTCCTTTAGATAGATACCCCATAGAGTTTGTTCATTGGTATGAATTAGAGCACCAACCCTAAAGTTAGGAGTCATCTGTAAAATGAGCTGAAAAAGAAAACTCTAATATATTTGCCAAGAAAACCCCACATGAGGTAACAGAAAGTCAGACATGACTGAAAACTATACTGACTGTGTTTATCTATAACAAACAGTCCAAAAGGACAAGTTGGGTCCACAGTTGCATAGGAATAGATAAGAGTGTCTTTGGTAAGTTGCAAAGTTCTTTGCTGACCCCAAGTTTCCTATGAAAGGAAAGACCCATCTTTTTAATACTAACATTCTATTGGCACTCCTGTATAACAGTGAAAGAAGAGATCACAAGAACTCATGGAAGGCAATAGGCAAGCACATGGACTTGCCCAGGGTCACACAGCTAATAAGTGTCTGAGGTCAGATTTGAAGTCAGGTATTCCTGACTCCAGGTCTGGCATTGGGCCACCTTAGGTGCCCCAGTTTTCCTCATAGGAAACACTCTATTCCCTAAGGTCAATATCAATAGAACCAAAATCTTCTGGAGAACATTCTGATGCTTCCTACATTCTGTTGTATTCCGTTGACTTGATATAGACTTAGAACAGGAAGGAACTTTAAAGATCTTATAGTCCAGTGCCTTATTGTTAATGAATAGAAACCAAGGATAGAAAGCTCCATCTGCATCCAGAGAGAGAATCATAGAGATTATGTGGATTGAAACATGATATTTTCACTTTTTTTGTTGTTTATTTGCTTTTTTTTCTCATTTTTTTTCCTTTTTGGTCTGATTTTTCTTGTCATAACAAATATGGAAATGTTTAAAAGTATTATGCATTTATAACCTATATCAAATTGTTTGTTGTCTTGGGGGAGGGGGCAGGCATCGAGGGAGAAGAAATTTGGAACATAAAATTTTACAAAAATGAATGTTGAAAACTGTGTTTGCATATATTTGAAAAAAAGTAAAATACTATTAAGAAAAAGAAAGAAAAGAAAATCAAGGCCCACTGAATTACTCACCTAGTAAATTAGTTAATAGAACCTAGATTAAAACTAAATCCTCCTGACTGCTAATTCCTTGCTCTTCCACTCTATCCAATGCCTTGAATGGAAAGAGAGTTTGCTGAATATCAGCTCTTCCTGGAAAATGGCAGCACCTTCATATTTCTTTATATCCCCAATGCCAAATGCATAAAAAAATTTAATAAATCCTTATTGGATTGATTGACCTGCATTGTACCCTAAATTGACTTATCCTTATTGAACCTCACTTTTGTTATCTCTAAAATGGGAATAATTTTTGGGGGGACTAGTTTCCTTATAGGGTTAGTTCTGTGCATGAGAGTTATGATTATGGATCTATGTAGTATGAATAACTGCCACTTTGTAAAAACAACATAAGAATTAATGAAGTTAAATTTGGACTTTTTATCCTCACACCACAGTATCATATTATCAAGTGAGATAGTCACTGACTTGAATGTTATAGGTAGAAGAGGTGGTATAATATGAACTGCCTAAAAAAATATTGTTCTGGGGCAGCTAGGTGGCACAGTGGATAGAGCACTAGTCCTGAAGTCAGGAGGACCTGGGTTCAAATTTGGTCTCAGACACTTAACATGCCCTAGCTGTGTGACCCTGGGCAAGTCACTTAACCCCAATTGCCTCAGCAAAAAGCAAAAAAAAAAAATATATATATATATATATATACACACACACATATATATATATATTCTTTGGAAGCTCTGAGTAAACAGTAAGCAAAAATTTTAAATATCTGGTATCACAGAAGCAAAGGAAGGGAAATAGATAAAGTAAAATATACATTTTCCATTTTCCTATTTATAAGCCTGATTATTTATACATTATGCTTCGATAAAAATGTGTATATGCTACAAGCCATGATTCTTACCCAGAAAAAGGCTTTTTGCCTAACAGTTGTTATCCAGAATAAGGTGATAAAATGTGTTGGTTGTTTTGTTTACTGTTTTGGTGCATGACGTTATGGGGAGAGGAAGTAGAGTGGGTTTTGAGTTTCTTTCAGGTCTGTTTGCTCATTTGAATGAGACCCGAAACACCCTTGAGCAATAGACTTTTTTTAGAAGAATTTTTTTTTTTTAATGAAAGGGAAAGAAATACGAACTCTCCTTTTCTGAATCTGCTACAATCCAAAGAGAGAAGAAAGACCTTCTTTGGTTTAAGTTTTCTCTGTTCTTATATTCTGTGTGCATTGGCAAAAAAAAAAAAAAAAAATGCTTAGATGGTAGTTCAGCAATAGTACAGAGAAGCCCACTGAGCTAGCCAGCCAGTCAGGAGACTTCCTGCCCTCTCTTTTCATGAGTAGTAGGATTTTGTTTTATTATTGTTGTTGTTGTTGGTCTGTTTTACAACTGCCTTAGCTTTGCCTCCATAATCTCAAGCCCCACTGGAGTATCTTTCCTCACTCGTTTGCCAGAGCACAGGAGCAGTGCAAGGTCCCACAGTAGTTTTCAGGGGCTTCTCCACCACTCCTGAGCCCAGGACACATCGATCAGAACACAGAACTGCCCCCATTGGCTGGGTAGGAGCACTTCCAGTCATTTTTGATTTTTGAGGATCGGGTCACTGCCACTGGGTGGTGATTCAGAGATGTAGAAAAGGCTGTTGGGCTTTAGTGTTGTCACCATGTTAGAAAAACACAGGCACAAACACACACATAAAAGCCAGGCTGAAGTAAAACATCCCCCCAAAGCATCTGGGGAAGAGAATGCTACTTTTACTTTAATAATAATAATGATGATGATGAGCAAACCAAAGATAGTCTCTCCCAAGCTGAAAGTGGAAAGATGATCAAAGGATGTAAGTTCAGAAAACCCTGCAGAGTGCCAGCCAGCCAGCCCTGGCACATCCAAGGAACGTCTGTTTCCATTCTGATTCAGTTGACAGTGTCTAGTCACATCACTTAATTAATAGAGATTGCAACAGAAAACAAAGCATTAGCGATGCTCAATCTCCCACCAGGCCTGGACGTGGACAGGAACGCTATGAAGAGGGAGTCTTAAAAAGATCCTAACTTGGGCTCTGTGATTCTTAGGAACTCTCAGGGCCTAAAGAGTGCCCCATTTGGGTGTGATTTTAGGAAGAGTCTGAGGGGCTTTGCTCCTGAGGGGCTTGCTTCTCCACCCTGAGCCTGGGGACACATTGATCAGAACACAAAACTACCCCAAGCTTCTTCCAGAAGTTGAGTGAAGTTTCATGTAAAGAGCATGGGGCTGAGAATTAACTCCTGGCTCCAGGACCATGGGCCAATTAATCTGTCTCTTGCCTTATTTGTCCAATGAAGATGATATTATCTTAAGATCAAAGGAAGTAATGGATGGGAATGTTTATGAAATATAAAATGCCATGCAAATAGTACAGAGCAGTGATTATGTGGTCTTAGTGTAACAGAGTCTTTGGACCATCTAACATGGAGGCATTATGGGCATTCCCATAATTCTTAAAATGGAGAAACCATCACTCGAGGTAATCCTTTGGCTGAGTTAGCAAAATAAGTATATCCATCTTAAGAAATCTTGGTATATTCATCCAAGCCTTCTGTTCATTGAACAAGCGTTTAATTAGGAGAGAGGGGCAGGTACTGGACTTCTCCAGTAGTTCTGCATCCCCTTTGCAATTTAGTCTTAGAAATTGCCCAGAACAGGGCAAGTTCCTTGCCTAAGATCGAAGTCAGATTGTGTTAGACGTGTTAGTATTGAAATGGTAGGTATAAAAGTTGCTTTATATTTGTAGGTGTGTGTGAGAGACAGAGACAGAGAGGAAACAGAAAGATGTATCTAAATTTAAGAGTTTTTGCTGCCTTAGGCAATAAAACATAGCACAGAGTGTTGGGTTTGAAGTCAGAAATATCTGGAATCTTATCCTGTTTTTGACCCTTAGTGTTTTGTATCTACAGAGAAATCCCCCGAAATCCTGAGAGAGGAAACTTTAAAATTTCTGTTGCTGAGTTTTGGCAACAAGTTTTGGACAGAGTTCCAAACTTCAGCATCCAGGGGACCTCAGAAGTTCTCTATTATAAACCACTAGTTTAATCTAGTATGATCCATCCCAAAGCTGGACAAGGATCCCTCTACATCATACTGGAAATGTGGTCATCCAGCTTTTGCTTAAGGACTTTTAGTGGGTTGCTATCTTTCAGTGAAAGGAACTCCCCCACTAATAAAATGACAGGTCTTGGATGCCATAATGCTTCAGAATTTATTTCAAATCTTTCACATTATTTGATTTGATCCTCAAGATAAATCTGAAACACAGAGATTGCAACTGAAATAACCCTGTGAAATAGGCAAAAATCTATTTAGTCCTATTTTACAGAAAATCTTAGCCATAGTTATCTCCTGGCAGGTCCTGGGTTTGCACTGAAATAGCATTCATAGGCCATTAAAATTTATGACTGAAATAGTTCTAGGGATCTTCTAGTTCAGCCATTTACAGATGAAGAAATTGAGGACCAGAGAGGTTGGACAGCTTACCTAAATAAAAAACCAATATTCAAATCTAAAATTTCTAATTCTAAATTTCTTGCTTTTTCTACTTCAAGATTTAATGACTTGTTCAAAGTCTAAAAGTAATATTGGCAATGAGGTACTATCACCCTGGCCTTCGGTGTTCTAGATTTATGCTCCGTTAATCAAGCACATTTCATAGAATTTTGTATGACTACACACAGTAATGTCTAAAAGAAAGCAAGGGAAGGGAGGGAGGGAAGAAGGGAGGAAGGAATGAAGGGGGGAAGGAGGGAAGGAGGAAGGAAGAAAGAAAGAAAAAAGAGGGAGAGAGAAGGAGAGGGAGGGGGAAGGAAGGCAAAAAAAAAAAAAAGGATTAAGTTAGTATCATGTCTCCTGAAAACAGAGAAACAAAAAGCCTTGACAATCTTTTGTTAGTATTCCTGGGGTAAAATACTCGAACTATCTTTTCCATTTAAAACAAACAAATGTCCCCTCACCCATTTTTTTTCCTTTAAAGGAAGAGGCACCCAAATTCGAGCTGTCTTACTTTCTCATATGTTGGGGATCCTTGACTGGCCGGACAAGGGAGAGAAAATGGACTGTGTCCCTTCTGAAGGGTACAGTTTGTTTCCTCGGATCTGCATGCATCTTTCAGATGGAAATGTGTTGGGGAAGCTGATTCATCTGCTGTTTCTCTCACCAGAGCCGGGACAAGGGCTTTTCATTATTTGCTGTGTTCCTCTTTAGTTTACAAGGTCAGGGCTGATGTTTTGGTTGTTTTCCCAGCAGTGTTCTACTGACCGACTTTGCTCTAATCCCTTGATGTCACTTAAATAAACTGTAGAAGGGGGAGGGGTGGGGGGGGGAAGGAGAGAGATTTGAGAACTCCAATGATTTCCTGCTGCTGCTGTTCTCAGCTGCAAATTAATTTGATGGTGTTATGTAAGTGTAATCATCCTCTCTAATCACATCACAGGATTGGGAACTGCCAGAAATAACAGAAGGGAACATTCGAGATATCAAAGGGTAGCCACTGAAATAGATTGTTTATTTAGGTACCAAATTGAAACGCTATTATTGGGAGATGGAAAACAGTCCTCTCCACACTCTTTCTTTCACACATCTTTGCATTTTATGTGGGTATTTGTCAGGCACATCATCCATAAGTAAAAGGAAACACAAAGACTTGGGAGAGAGTTCTGATAGTCATCCCTGGAAGGAAATGGTGGGGGGAGCAGATGGATGGAAACACAAATTCAGTAAATCTTAGATTTGAGACTGGAAGGGACCTGAAAGGCCATGGAGAGCAATCCAATGGTTTTATCACCTAGGCAAGTGAGTCATAAGACATTAAGTGACTTCCTCAAATTTACATAAATTTGAATCTAGAGCTTCCTGATTCAAAGGTTATTGGCCTCCCCCCCCCCTGTTTCTTATTGATGTCTGAGCTTCTCTGTATTTTTGTTTTTGTCTGGTTAGGAAGAGTTCCCTCTTCATCTTGTATATTCTTTCCTTTGTTTTGCTATTTTATCTGCTGCCAACAGGCCTGCCCAAGCCATTGGTTTCTTTTCTGTCTTTTGTGGGCCATAGCCAAGAGGACTTTAATCCCATAACCAGTCTTAACCTGTTTGTTTTGTTGGTCAATGTATTTCTGTGGAAGCACATAACATCTGGTTGACGTGACACATAGGGTTAGAGGTAGAAAGTATTTGGAGGTCATTGAGTACAGTGGTCAAATTCAAAATAAAAAGTCAAACCTAAAGGGAAACAGGGGCCACTGAACCATTCATAAGAATCCCTAACCTGAAGGCTGTATAAGTGACTTATATATATTAATATTATTTATGTTTTGTTTGCATTCTTATTTAATTTGTTGAATATTTCCCAATTATCTGCTTCTAGCCACACTGTGACCTAGTATATTCTCCTTTCATAGTTGAAGAAACTAAGGCAGAAGTCAAGTGATTAGCTTAATATGCTTGATGTTGATAGAAATTTTTTTTTAAGTCTCTTTTGATCCTACCTTTTATCTCTATAACTTTCTTCCAGTACAAAGAGTCATAGGAAGAAAGATTAGGTAAACATCTGGGTAGTTCAGTGGATAAAGTGCTTCAGTTGGAGTCAAGAAGGTGTGTGACCACTGGCAAGTCCCTGCACCTCCCTAGGTCCCAGTTTCTTCATATACTCAATTGGTCTAATAATAGGACCTATCTCTCAGAGTTATTTTAAAGATCAAATGAGATAAAATGAGTAAAGTGCTTTGCAAACTTTAAAGCACTATATAAAAGCTACTATAATTATCACCAGAAGAAATAAAATCTATTTTTTAAAGCAAAATGTCAGCTCCCAAATTTTATTCCACTCATAAGAATATGGCTGGGGTATTGGGGTAGCAATATAAAAAGCCTGTGTGGGGATAGAAAAGAGGAAGGTTTTGCTGGAGAATCTGGGAAGGGAGTCATGTTCCCTGGCTCATCTGACTTCAGCCTTTCATGTGCTCAGCTCATCTTTGAAAACCTCTGCTCCTGCACTATGTTAAATCCTATCATCCCTTTTCCCACTTTGATCACTGCAGGCTTTGAAATTCCTCCCACAAACAAAGTCTCCATATCAAAATGAAAATACCTTGTTTAGGGAAGGAAGCATCATAGTACTGTGGAAGAACCATTTCCTTATATAAGGAGCCAGGAACTCAGATATCCTGCCCTGCCATTAACAATTCTGTGGACTCACCTTCTCTGGACCTGAGCTGCTTCATTAGTGAAACTGGGGTAATAATGAGAGCTTTCCTGCCTAAAGCCATGGGATTAGATCAGATGATCTCATCCAACAAGCATGTATTATACCCATGTTTCAGACAAGGAAATTGAGGCTGACAGGAGCTAAATGACTTGCCCAGAATCCCATAGCTAGAAAATATCTGTTAAATTTGAATTCATCGGGGCAGCTAGGTGGCGCAGTGGTTAGAGCATCAGCCCTGAAGTCAGGAGGACCTGAGTTCAAATCTGGTCTCAGACACTTCCTAGCTGTGTGACCCTGGGCAAGTCACTTAACCCCAATTGCCTCAGCAAAAAAAAAAAAAAAAATTGAATTCATCTTCCTGCCTTCAGGCCTCATGATCTATCAACTGCACTATTTAGCTACCCTGAAATAATATATAGATAATACATATGCTTATTTATGACAACATATATATATAAATGCATATATATTATATATATAAAAGAATAAATAGCAGCTGATATTTGTATTATAAGATACTTTCCTTATGTGAAAATAAGCACTGCAAGTATTATTACCTCCATTTTACAAAAAGAGAAACAGAGGTTCAGTCTGAGTGATTTACTCTGGTCAGATCTTCAGATTCCAAGGCTAATTTTCTTTCTGCTCTCCTAGGATATTAGGCATTTTGTTTAGTGTTTCAATTACAGCTATATGTGCATAATGAACTTGAGAATTATAAATAGGAAACATATTGAAAGGGGCACTCAACCTGGTATCAGGATGCCATGGGCCAAATTATACAAAGCACTGTGTTAGGCACTGTTTAAACTTGTTATGCTATATATAGCCCCTCAGCTATGCTTTGAAGGAAGGTTGATATTCCGTGAGGTAGAGGTGAGAAAAGAATAAATCCAGATATGTGGACCACTAGTGCAAAGGCACAGTAGGAAATGAAAAATCAGTTACAAATAAGATCTCACAAATGAGTCTGATTGGAATAGAGAATGCATAAAGGAAAATGATATTTTTGAAAAGGTAAGAAACATAACTGGAAGTCATGTCTTAGATAACTATCCATCTATAATGCCTCTTTCTTATCATTTGGTTGGCCCATTTCTTTTTTTCCAGTTGTATATGTCCATGATGATATTTTTATGCCATTTACCATTTCCTATGCGAAAATTATCAATAGTAATAAATATTATTACTTAACTCCCATATTGTTATGAGGCTCAAATGAAATATTATTTTAAAGCATTTAGCATAGTACCTTGCCATAGTCAGCCACTATTATGATTAAAAAATACTAGCACAAGTTAATCATTTGAATGTTAATTAAGAACTTCTGAACACTGGATTTTAGCTAAAACAAATGCTAAACCTTGCACTATCTTGTAAGGAATTATGATGGGGTTATAAGTGATTACCTCATTTAGGGAAAGAGAAACTTTAAGAATTTTTAGTTTATTAATTTTGGGCATTTTATGATGTTATAAATCACAAATAAGTTTTATCCACTAAACTGACATACATTAAGACCCTTGATCCAAGCAGGGTCAAGAAGGATTTTGTGTCTAGACACATTGCTCCTTGGAAATTAATTGGAGTTAGTGTATATACCTGGAAAGAATAAAATGACATTTTCATCAAAATATTCAAGAACTGAGACATCCAACAATTCATACTTTTAAAAACTAGAATGGACTTTAGAGATAATCTTGCAATGCCATCACAGTGAAAGGAAACTTAAAGATCATTTTTATTAGACAGGTGAACAGACTGGGGACCAAAAGAATTAAATAGCTGGCTCAGAGTCAAAGGGGAATTTGTAGCAAATCTCCTGTTTTTCAGGCCAATTCCCATGATGTTCTACCTTGATTTCCCATCAATAAATCATATTTTATAGTGTCAAATATAATCTAATTGACTAAAAGAAAGAAAATTTCATGACCCTCAAAAGATGAGTCCATATATTAGCTAGGAAAGTTACTTTCAAGGATTGATTGATAAAAGATATCTTTGAATCGTCTTTGTATCTTGTTTGAATCCCTGCTTTAATTTCCTCTTCATTGGAGGAAAGTTCTCCCTTATCATTCTTGAAACTAACAATTTGATTTTCCTCTTTCCTTTTTCTTATCAAATTAACTAAAGGCTTATCTATTTTGTTGGTTTTTTCGTAGAACCAACTCTTAGTTTTATTTATTAACTCAATAGTGTTCTTATTTTCAATTTTATTAATTTCTCCTTTTATTTTTAGAATTTCCAATTTGGTATTTAATTGAGGGTTTTTAATTTGTTCTTTTTCTAGTTTTTTTTAATAATAAGCCCAATTCATTGATCTTTTCTTTCTCTATTTTATGCAAGTAAGCATCTAGAGATATAAAATTGCCCCTTATAACCGCTTTAGCTGTATCCCACAAATTTTGGTATGTTGTCTCCTTATTGTCATTCTCCTGGATGAAATTATTGATTGTGTCTATGATTTGCTCTTTCACCCATTCATTCTTCAGGATTAGATTATTTAATTTCCAATTAACTTTTGGGTTATTTTCTCCTGGCCTTATATTGCATGTGATTTTTATTGCATCATGATCTGAAAAAGATGCATTTACTATTTCTGCCTTTCTGCATTTGATTTTGAGGTTTTTATGCCCTAACACATGATCAATTTTTGTATAGGTTCCATGGACTGCTGAGAAAAAAAGTAAACTCGCTACTGTCTCCATTCAACTTTCTCCATAGATCTATCATACCTAGCTTTTCTAACAATTGGTTTATCTCCCTAGTTTCTTTCTTGTTAATTTTGTGGTTTGATTTATCTAATTCTGAGAGAGCAAGGTTGAGATCGCCCACTAGTATCGTTTGGCTGTCTATTTCTTCTTGCATCTCTCTTAATTTCTCCCCTAGGAATTTGGATGCTATTGCACTAGGTGCATATATATATATTTAGTATTGATATTGCTACATTATCTATGGTACCCTTTAATAAAATATAGTTTCCTTCCTTATCTCTTTTGATTAGATCTATCTTGGCTTTTACTTGATCTGAGATAAGGATTGCTACCCCTGCTTTTTTTTGTTCACCTGAAGCATAATAGGTCCTGCTCCAGCCTTTTACCTTCATCCTATATGTGTCACTATGTTTTAGATGTATTTCTTGTAGACAACATATTGTGGGATTCTGGTTTTTAATCCAGTCTGATATCCACTTCCGCTTTATGGGAGAGTTCATCCCATTCACATTCACAGTTAGAATAACTAATTCTTTATTTCCTGCCATCTTATTTACCCAAGTTATGTTTTCCCCTTTCCTTTCCCCTTTCTCCCTTCCCCCTCCTCAGTACTTTGCTTTTGATGACCCCCTCCCCCAAACAATACTCCACCCTTTAGATCCCCTCCCCCTGTTTTGACTCCTTTCCCCTGATTCTTCTATTTTCCCTTCTATTAGTTTGTCCCTTTCTTTTCCTCCTTTCCCTCCCACTTCCCTCTAGCAACAGACAAGTTTCTATGTGAAATCAAATGTCTCATATACACTTTTAGAACCCAACCTGATGAGAGTAAGATTTACACAATGCTCATCTCCCTCCCCTCTTTGTCTCAATTATATTAGGTTTTCTTCGCCTCTTCAAGTGATTTTACCTTGTTTTTACCTCCTTTTTTTTTTAGATCTTATTTTACCACTTTTTCCCTCTTTTCCCCAGTATGACAACCTTTCCCCCTCTAGTTCTCTTTTTCATATTATCAAAGTAATATCTAGTTAATTATACCCCAAAACTTTAAGTATCCCCCTAGTAAAAATAAAGTTCTCAAGAGTCCTTTCCTTTTTACCTTTTTATGCATCTCTTGAGTTCTGTGTTTGGATGTCGAATTTTTTGTTCAGATCCGGTCTTTTCAATAGAAATAGGTGAAATTCACCTATATCATTGAATGACCATCTCCTTCCCTGGAGGATAATGCTCATTCTAGCTGGATAAATTATTCTTGGATGTAATCCAAGTTTCTTTGCCTTTAGGAATATCTGGTTCCAGGCCCTTCGATCCTTCAATGTGGAGGCTGACAGATCGTGTGTGATTCTAATTATTGATCCTCAGTATTTGAATTATTTCTTTCTAGCTGCTAGCAGAATCTGTTCCTTGGTGCTATAGTCCTGAAATTTAGCCACAATATTCCTTGGGGTTTTAATTTTGGGGTCTCTTTCAGGAGGTGATCGGTGAATTCTTTCAATGGTGATTTTGCCTTTTGATTCTACAATCTCAGGGCAGTTTTCTTTCAGGATTTCCTGGAAGATAATGTTTAGATTCTTTTTTTCATCATGGCTTTCAGGAAGTCCAATAATCCTTAGATTGTCTCTCCTAGATCTATTTTCCAAGTCAGTTGTTTTTCCTAGGAGATATTTCATATTTTCTTCTAATTTTTCATTTTTTTGTTTTTGTTTGACTGATTCTTCAAGTCTTAGTGAGTCATTCACTTGCATTTGTTCAATTCTTATTTTTAAAGTGTTGTTTTCTTTAGTTACCTTTTTAAGCTCTTTTTGTAACTGGCCAATTGAATTTTTTTGTTCATTGCACTCTTTTTCCACTTCACTAATTTTATTTTTCAATAAATTGGTGTCTTTTTCATATCTCTTTTGCAGGGCATCATATCCTTCTTGCACTGATTTCAGTTTATTTTCCCATTTATCCTCCAGCTCTCTTTTGAGGTTCTTTATGCAATTTTCCAGAAAGGCCTTTTGAAAAAGTGACCAGTGATGGACTTTAATACCTTCTTCTTGTATTTTGTCTAAAGGAACCTCAGGATCTGGGGTCATTGCTTCTTTGTCTTGATAAAAGCTGTCTATGGTGAGAGCTCTCTTTTGCTTCTTCATTTTTTTTTTAGACAGCGTGGATATCTCCTTAAGGTAAGGAAAAAAAAAAAAACGGTGGCTGAAAGGCGGCTGAAGTTCTATGCCCTGGGGCACTTCGGTGAATTAAGTTAAGGTGCTGGGCCGGTGGGGGCTAGGACTAAGTCCGAATTACTCCTTAAACAAGGCAAGTCTGCCAGAACACCTGCCCCCAATCAGGGCAGAGTGTCCCGAGTGCCTCAGATAAACTCCAGGTGTTTGGAATTTGGAGTTTGGAGTTTGGAATTTCTGCCACACTGAGATGAGTCCCACCCTCACTTCCGGCCTACACAGGAGTCCTCTATTTATCTCTCTGTTCGAGTTAGACAAACCTGATATGAAGTTCTTCAGAAAAGTGTCCAAATATTTCTGAGTTAGTTGACTTGAAGATCAGTTCAGAGGCTTATTTTATTGTTGATTTGAGAGAAGATAGGAGGAGAGGCAGTCACCTTTTCACTCCGCCATCTTGGCTCAGCCCCGAAAAGCCCAAGAATCATACAATTTAAACAAAACATAAGTTCCATCATCCTAAGGCAGCTATAGAAAAATCAATACTTCCTTGATAAAAAAGGAGAATGAGATTGATAGATGTTGTCAGAGTACATGATAAACAGGTTGAATCTTATGAAAATGCTTTTGTGATATATAGACTGAGCAACAAGAAAGCCTTAAAATGGGGATATTCTGTTACATTTATCAAGTGTAACTAAAAGTATTTCTTCTCTAAATGGAACCTACAAAATATCTAAGATCCAAGAATAGAATCAAAAAGCCCTCCATAGACAATAATCACAAAAACTCAGCCAATAATATATTTGAAAAGAAGCCTAGAACAAAATGACTGAGCAATGTAGATTTGATTATAGAAACAAAGCTATTTATGATTGTGATTCAGAATCACATGATCAATAGAAACTACGGATGACTTAATCTTAAGGAATCAGAATATATTGATCCCTGCAGATTAATCCATAAAATGGTAGAAATAGTGCAACATATCAATGTAGGCTGCACAAATTCATTATCTATTGAATACCTAGAAGATATAGCCTAGTGGTTAGAATGAAATATCAGAAGCTCACTATCTTTCATAAACTAATAGACAACAAATTTGCATAGACCTGAGAATTTCCTTGATAATTCAACAAATAAACTATATTGGATCATTTATTTAACTAGGCTATTATTACAGATAAAACTGATCCCAGAGTTGGCTGAATTTAAAATTTAAAATAAAACTTTATTTTTTATATTTTATGAAGTTTATATTTTTAAATTTTATTTTTATTTATTTTAAAATATAGTTTATAAAGTTTTATATATTAAAAAAACTCTTACCAGATATCATCATAACAGATACTCATACCCTTCAAATAATGTGAAATGCAAACCTTTGAAACTAATGAAATCTAGGAGGAGAATCCAAAATCCCATGAGAACAAAATAAAATATCTTTTATTTCCACTGGTCAGTCTGCTTCTAGAGTAGTCTTGCTAATGCTAAGAATGAGTCTGCAGAAGTTGAACTTATATCTCCATGCTTTTATTCAATTACAGAAAGAAGTTATTTTATCCATCTATTCAATAACTTGTGGAATATTAAATGTAAAAGATTAATAGCAAGATAGTGAGCATAGTTCCTGTTTGAACTTTGCTAAAAATGATAATAATAGATTTGATGGTATTTGAAGCATTTTCTTTTCAACAACTTTAGAAGGAAGGAAGGAAAGAAGGAAGAAGGAAAGAGAAAGGAGGAAGGGGGAAAGAAGGGAAAAAAAGGAAAAAAGGGGGAAGGAGGAAATAAGGAAGTGGGAAGGAGGAAATAAGGAAGTGGGAAGGAGGAAAGAAGGAAGTGGGAAGGAGGAAAGAAGGAAGGAGGAAAGAAGGAAGGAGGAAGGAGGGAAGGAAACACTTATTATTAACTATATGTCAGCACTTTGGTAAGCACAAATATTATCTCATTTGATTCCCATCTGATAGCCCAATGAGGTAGAGCTATGATCATCCTCATTTTACAGCTGGGGAAATTGAGGCAAGCAGAGGGGTTTTTTTTGTTGTTTGTTTTTTGGTTTTTTTTTAAAGGGACTTTCTCAGAGTCACAGATCTGGTAAATATCTGAGACTGGATTTGAATTCAGGTCTTTCTGACTCCATTCCCAGTGTTCTCTAACCATTGTGTCACCCAGGTGCCAAATCTAAAATTAAGTATTATTATCATCATCCCCATTTCCCAATGGAGAAACACAAATTTCAAAGGTTTAGGTCATTGTCTGGGGTCCCACCATTAGTTAATATCAGGCCCAGATGTTTTAACTCCAAGGCCACTGGTTTTTCTATTCTGCCACAGTAATACAAGCAACAGACTGATTAATATGCCTTTAAAGTAACTTGAAATGAAGTCTCTAGCAGAGTGCCACAGGACTCTGTCCTAGGTTCTGTTCTGTGTGCTTATCAATGTCTTTTATGAAGGCATAAAGGAATGCAGCTCTGCAGTTGACTCAAAGCCAAGAGGGATAGTTCATATCTTAAATGACTAAGTAAATATTAGTGCCATTTACCTAATATCTGCACATTCCTATATGAGTGTGTATTTATAGATACACAGGAGCAAACAAGATCTTAACAGGCTAGTACAGTGGAGTGAATCTAATAAAATGAAATGTAACAGATGCAAATGTTAAATTCTAGTAGCTATTGAAAAAAAAAAGAAAACTAAATAAGCATATAAGAGAGAAGATTCAGCAAGAAAGCTGTTCATGAGGGAAAGACCTTGGAGTTTTAGTAACTTGTAAGCTCAGTTTGAGTCAGCAGTATGACTTGGCAAGCAGAAGAGTAAACATGGTCTTTAGGTGTCCAGAACGAGGAAGGTTATAGTCCAATCGGGCTTTGCCCTACTTAGCTCATATTTGAAGCTCATTCTGTTCATTCTTGGCACTACCTTTTAGGAAGGACATTGACCAGCTGCAGCACATCGTGGGGGAGGGCCAGTGCGCGCATTATGGTAAATGGACTCAAATCCATGCTACGCAAGAAAAAAATGAAGTCTTAGGGGGAAATATACTGGCTCTCTTCAGGTCTCCCAAAGGCTCTCCTATAGAAGTGTCATTGATTAGGTATGGTTTTCTTGGTCTCAAGGAGAAGGGAGAAAAATTGGGGATCATTGAGTGGCAGCTGAAAATTCCAGCTATATATATATATATATATATATATATATATAAAATCCTAACAAATTGAGCCAAAGTTCCTCCATCGTGGAAAGCCTTCAGGTCACTTGTCAGGAATACTTTTGAGAAGATTCCTGTTCAAGTACCAGTTGGTCTAAGTGACTTTCTACGTCTTTCCAGCATCATTCTAGGATTCTAACTCCAAAGGAGAAGTCTTAACAGAGTTGTACAAGAGATTTGAGATACAGAAAGAACATTTGTAGCTGGGGGCAGGTTTGGGGAAGAAGAAAAAGGTATGAGGGAAAGATTCATGAAGGAAGCAGCAGTTTAGCTAATCTTTAAAAGGTAAAAAAGAATAGATATAGTAATCATCAAGTCATAGTGAAGATGAGGTCAGAGAATGGCAAGCTATCCAATTTGGCTGGAATGAAAAGAATATGGAGAAGAATTGGACATAATTAGGCTTAAAAGGCTTCTTTAACTGTCACATCAGTGTCTATGGGGACCTTCTTTGGACATTGTTTCATATTTCATGATTGACTCAGAACTGGTTTTTTCATAGCTGGTCTATATATCCTTGTATTATTGGAATCTAGTTGTGAAAGGCTTTGAATACCAAGCTCAGAAGATTTTTTTTCCCCCTTAGTAAACAATAAATAGCCTCTGAAGGTTTTTAAACAAGGGAATGGTTTGGTCAGACATATAAATTAAAAAGATTACTTTGGCAGCAAAAGAATGTTTTAGAAAGGAGAAAGCAGATTTAGGGAGTTTAGGCTCTTGGAGTAATGAGGATCTCAATGAACATGGAGGCAGTGGGAAAATGCAGGAGGAGATTTATATGAGGGTTCTCATGAAGGAAAAATGTATCAGCTTTGGTAACTAATTGGATATGCACCAGGAATTTTGTCTTTAGGCTTTGACAGTTTAATCAGGATTTATATATTGTCATTGGAAAGTTAGGCCCTAATTAAATGTTTGAAATATTTGGGAATATTCCCTTGGTAAGAAACTTATGGTTTCCTCCACCTTTGTTTGCTAAGGCATAAATGTTACATTAGTGCTGTTTACTTCATAGCTACATAATCCTGTATCTCATCTATGGAACTTGTATATGTTCCAAAAGCCCTATAAATAAGGAATTTAGAATGTGCTATTTATTTCAAATCCTTGGGCAATATGTTTTTAATGATAATTAATGTGCACCATGGATGGATAGTGAGTCCATATAATGGCTTTTATATTGTATTATGACCCTATTTTCAGTTGATTAAGACTGTGCTCAGGGTAAGCAGGGTTGCTGGTAACTAAAGCACTGGCTCTTGGCTATTTGCAACATTTTAAATTTTAACAAGTGGAAGATGCAATATAGATGATGCTTTAAACATTTATGTATTGAGGGGAAATCTGTATCAATTATAAAACAAAAGACAAAGTCTTAGAAACAAAGAACTTTTTTTTGTCTTTTTGAAGTATATTACTAAGAATTAGATCCCTAAAGGAGGCAAGAAGAACAGAAAAGGGTCTGCCTGTATACCAGTTATTTGATTTGTTACTTAGTAGTGAGCACAAGCTGCTCTATGACTCAGATATCTGTTATTTGTTCATTTCTTCAGGGTCTTCATTTGGGGTCTTGCTCATATCTTCCTAGAACCACCCATTATTATATTGTCAAGAGCCTAGTCTACTCTGGTGCTTGTGGTAGTCACTACTATTGTACAATAACTACAATAAAACTCTAATTATTTCTAAGTGACCAGAGCCAGAGAGACTAGTCTGAGTTAGAAAATATGTTGAGACACAATTTATTTTATATTAAGATATATCTAGCTATACATTCTGACAAGTAATAGCAGGATAAGTTTTAGTGAATTGGTCATAAGTAAACATTGTCATTAGATGCTGCTGAAGTATTTTTTAAAGTTTTTTGAGAAATGTTATTTTTGCTGTAGATTAATCATTGCTCTCTCATAATTGTATTTACCGTACTGTAATAATAAATTAAAACAAACAAAAACCCTAAAAACCTTGACTTTCTGGAAGCCTTAAAGAATGGAGTGTTTTAAAGGCTATGATTTTAGTTTAATCCTGGATATACCTGAGCTTCTTTATTTTAACTGTTCTGTTTTCTTTAGTGGAAGTACTTCCATGGGTCTGTGATCTCATTAAAGTGTAAACTTTCTCCCACTGTACAGATGACAACAGATTTAACATTTTCTCATCTTGGACAGCCCCTGTCCATGTCTTCCTGTAAATCCACTTGATAAGTTGAAGACCTCTCTCCAGTTTCTTGAACTTGCATGAATACCAATGAAACACATGGCCTGTCTGTCCCTTTGCATACTTGATAATTGGCCCACCTTCTCCAGTCATACATCCCTTTGATGATGTCCTTTATGTGGTTCTTCTTGCACAACTCTTAATTCATTGGTAGTAAATAACATGTTCATATTCACCATGCTCCTTTCCATTTCTCTTTTACTGACCCTCAAATGTAATACTTCAAAGAGTTTAGTATTCCATGACTCAGTCTTAGAGCATCCCTAAGGGAATAGGGATAGGGATGGGACCTGTAATTTCTTTGGAATTAAGAAAATTCCAAGATAAGGGTGAGATCAGAAAAGAGGGAAAAGAACCCACATGTACAAAAATGTTTGTAAAAGCCCTTTTTGTAGTGACAAAAGTGGATGCTTATTAGTTGGAGAATGGCTGAATAAGTTATGGTATATGAGTATAATGAAATATTATTGTTCTATAAGAAATGATGAGCAGGCTGATTTCAGAAAAGCCTGGAAAAATTTACATGAACTGATGGTGAGTGAAGTGAGCAAAACCAAGAGAACATTGTACACAGTAACAAGATTATATAATGATTGATTGTGATAGACTTGGTTCTTTTCAACAATGAGGTGATTCAAGGCAATTCCAATAGGCTTGTGATGGAGTCATCTGCAACCAGGGATTTATGAAGACTTAATGTGGATCAAAGTATAGTATTTTTCACCTTTTGTTTCTGTTATTTGCTTGCTTGTTTTTTTTTTCTTTCTCATTTTCCCTTTTGATTTAATATCTTTGTGCAGCATGACAAATTTGGAAATATGTTTAGAATTACACTCATTTAACCTATATCAGATTGCTTGTTGTCCTGGGGAGGGGGAAAGAGGGAGAAAAGGGAGAAAAATTTGAAATACAAGGTTTTGCAAAGGTGAATGTTGAAACTATCTTTGTATATATTTGGAAAAATAAAATACAATTATTCATTCATTTATTTATTTTTGCTGACGTAATTGGGGTTAAGTGACTTGCCCAGGGTCACACAGCTAGGAAGTACCAAATGTCTGAGGCCTGATTTGAACCCAGGTCTTCCTGACTTCAGGGCTGGTGCTCTATCCACTATGCCACCTAGCTGCCCCAATAAAATACTATTAAAAAAAAAAAAAAAGAATTTCCAGATAAGAAAACTCTTCTACTAATGTAGGTCACCATCTTTTCTGTAGTTTAGGTTTAGAGGATTACCTGAAGGCACTGAAATACTGAGACTTGTCCAGGGTTAGCTATTATGTGTCAGAAGTGTATGCAGAAATTCCTAGGTCCAAGTCAGTTCTCTATCCACTGAGGCAAGATATTCTGCAGAGAAATATTAAAATAGGGGCCTTTATCTCAAAGGATTATAAAAAGGACTGTGCAACTTTGCAAATGTTATCCAATTTGCTCTTTTCCTCCTTATTCAATTCTGAATCTAGCTAATTTTCAATGTATAAAATTTAAACATGATAGATAAACTGATAGTACCATCTCTGGGTTATCCTACCATCTCTATGGGCTATCTATCCAACTGTATATGATAGCATGGACAATAGGCTTTCTTTTTACACTTAGTTTTGCTGGTGTAGATAGTTAGGCCAAAGTCATCTTTCAAAAGATGTAAAGAGTTAGCCCATGTTCTACAGCATTCTGATTATACAATATCTAGCAAGTTCTAAATCAGGGAAATGTACTCTCACCAAAGGTGTTTATCATTGTATGAAAGACATCCCTATTTCATCCTCCCTACTGTGGAGTCACCATTAGTTACTGTAATGAACTGAATTCTTAAGTCTTTAAAGATTGTTTTGTTGTCATTTCTGTGCAATTCCACTTATTTTGCTTTGAATCAGTTTAGTCCACATAAATCTCCTCAGGTTTCTCTGAAACTATCTGTTTAGGACCGAATAATATTCCATTCCATTTACATACCATAATTTGTTTAGCCATTATCCAATTGATGAGTACCTCTTTTGTTTCTAGTTCTTGGCTATAACAAAATAGCTGATCCACATATTTATGCACATATGGGTCTTTTTTTTTTCCCTTGATCTCTTTAGGTTTTAGACCTAATCACAGTATCTCTTGGTCAAAGAGTATAAATAGATATGCGACTTTCAGGAGTATAGTTCTATGCTTCGCAGAAAAGCTGGACAAATTCTTAACTTCACCAATAATGCAAACAGAAATCTTTCTAAATTTATACTGTATGCTTTCTTGCCTTCTTAACAGAATAGCCTGAATATAAGTTAACCTTATTTCGAACTGTTCACTTAATTATTGTGAAGTATCTATAAATACAGATATAAGTGAACATAGTATAACAAGTAAGGAAGAGAAATAGAACTGAAATAACAGACCTTCAACTTTTCTTGAAAAATTCCTAAAGCCATTTTGCTTTTTAGCTATTTGCCTCTTTCTTATAAAGGTGGGGAATTTGTTCCCCCTCCCCTTAACTGATCTCTGCCTCTTACCTATCCTATACCATAATGATCCTTTATGTCTCCAAAGTCTTAATATGGAAGTATAACCTATATGTTTACTCTCACCTTCTAAAAGCAAACTATGCTACAGTGTTTGATGTTTTCTAAGCTTCTTCTTCCCAATCTCTCAAGGCTGTAGAGACGTTCTTGTTCCTTTTCTCCCATCAATCTCTGCTACTATTTGACATCCTCACCATTTCTCAATCCTGCTATCA
>JAJPUD010016287.1:0-34581 GCA_023553655.1 Myrmecobius fasciatus | reverse complement strand
ATAATAATTAAGAGCTAATAAGTTTACAGAAGCCTTGAATAAAGAATGAAAAAGCATTTATTAGCTGTTCAATATACATCAATCACTGCAATAAGTGCTATAGATGTAAATACAAGGAAGAAGGAGGACAGGAATGGTGTGACATTGCTTGTCAATGAAGCAAGTTCACATAAATATGGATGGATAGATATTGTGACCAGTCAACCTCTGAATCATGGAAAAGATGTCATCTGAATCAGGCATTAGACTTTGAGTTCCTTCAGAGAGGAAAGTTTTCCCCCTTTCCTTTGCATTCCATTGTTTAGCGAAGTGCATGGTAATTAGTAGGTGCTTAATAAATAATAGTTAATGGACTAACTAAATAAAACATAGGTAGAAATTTAGCACTGTATGTGGTAATTAGTAGGTGCTTAATAAATGCTAGTTGGCTGATTAACTAAATAAAATATAGATAGAAATTTAATAAGCAAAAGAGGGCAGGATTAATAGCGTGGACCAAGACCCTGAGGTGCAAAAGTTTAGGGCATCTTTGAAAATTAAACTAGTCCATTTTAGCTGAAGTAAAGAAATTGTGGAAGGAAATAATATAAAAGTTTGGGGAAACAAAAGTGGCATTGTATTGCACAGGTAATACAAAATTAATTAATCCAAATTAATATAAAAACATGAATTTGGGGGAGCCTGTGAAGATTTCTGAGCAAAGAAATAATACGACCAGATCTATATTAGAAGTAAGATTATTTGGGTATGAAAAATAGATTAAAAAGAGGAGAGAGTAGAGATGGGAAAACCTGTAAGAATGCTACTGCAATTATCTAGGCAGGTTATCACCTGTTCTAGTGATTATACTAGAATGGTAGCAATGGGAATAGAAGATGGGATAGATGTGACAGATGTCACAAAGGTGAGAATGCTAAACCTGGAAACTGTTGAACATGACTGATGAGGAAAAGAAGCCAAAAATAACCCCAAGATGATGAAGGCAGGGATCTGGGTGAATGGTGGAACTAGAGACAGACAGTGGAGTCAGGAGAAGGTTAGAGAGAAAATAATAAGCTCTGTTTGAATTTAAGATGTCATAAGGGCATTTAAAGATGTTTGTCATGAAGGTAATTGGAATTGTGGTCCTAAAAGTCAGAAAAGGCACAAATTGGCTTATATAGATTGAGAAGTAATATACAGAAAAGTAAAAACAACCTATTGGAATGGGATTTTCAAAGGAGAGAACTAAAAAGCTCTCTCTAAAAATTCCTATGCCTATTTGCATCAGCCTTAGGAGGCAAGATTGAGAGTTCATCATCCCTTATATAATATCCCTTATTGAATATAATAAGCCTTCATGCCAAATAATGTAAAATATTATATCCAACACCCTAATTGTATTGCTCTTATTCAACATTATAAGTATTTGCCAGGAATTAGGCATCAGGAACCTCGAATCAAGTCTCAATTCTATCGCCAACTTACTGGAAGGAAAAATACTCTGCACCAGGCACTCTGTACCAATCATAGATATACATATATCTAATTTAATCCTCACTACAACCTTAGGAGGAAGGTGCTGTTATTATTCCCATTTTTCAATTGAAGAATATGAGGCTGAGGTTAAGTGAATTACCCAAAAGGGCAGATTTGAACTCAGGTGTTTCTAATTCCAGGTCCAAAGCTCTATCTGTAGTGCTACCTAAAAGCCTCTTAACA
The DNA here is from genome assembly GCA_023553655.1 of Myrmecobius fasciatus. NCBI lineage: Eukaryota > Metazoa > Chordata > Mammalia > Dasyuromorphia > Myrmecobiidae > Myrmecobius > Myrmecobius fasciatus. Next base: position 32,880 of record JAJPUD010016287.1, on the reverse strand, counting down.
CTGTAGAGTTAGATGGGCTAGAAGTTACTTTATTTTACAAGAAATACATCAGCTTGAGCATCAAAATTATAGGTGTAAATAGAACAAATAGATGCTGTTCATGAACATCCATAGAATCTCAGTGTCAGAAATGAAAGGGAATGCAACCTTACCTGAATAACAATTCCCTTTACTACATCTCCTGACACCATCTAGCCTTAGCTTAAAACCTTTCTGTGTCTCTTAGCACTGCAGGCTTTTGAGTTCTAAATTCATGGGTAGGGAGAAGAGGAAATCTTGACTTTGAAGGTGATAGCACCAGCTATAATTTTAAACTCTCTGTGACTGATGGTTTTTATGCCATTTCACTGATATCAGCATAATTTTCTAATTAAATTGTTTTTATCATCCAGTGATAGGAAACCTCCTTCCTTCAAAGGCCTTCCACTTTTTAAAATAGTATTTTATATTTTCAACTGTATATCAAGACAATTTTTAGCATTCATTTTTACAAGATTTTGTTGAGTTCCAGATTTTTCTCCTCTTTCTTTCACTTTCCCCTTTCCTCCTCTCTTTCTTCCCAAAATGGTAGGCAATTTAATAAAGATTATATTAGTCACAATTGTAAAAGATGAAAACAGATCAAAAGCAAAACAAAAACAAAAAAAGGGATGAAAAAAATTCTTTAATCTGATTTCAGAATCGATCAGTTCCTAACTGGATGTGGATAACATTTTTTATCCTTTGTACTTGTCTTGGATCATTGTGTTGTTAAGAAGAGCCAAGGTATTCATAATTGATCATCACACAATGTTGTTGAGACTCTTTACAATGTTTTCCTGTTTCTGCTCATTTCACTTTGCATCAGTTTGTATGAGTCTCCAGGTTTTTCTGAAATCTGCCTATTTGCGCAATCATGTTCCATTACATTCATTTGCCATAACTTGTTTAGCTGTGAAAATCATTACATTTTTGGTCCACTGTCACTATTAAGAAGTTTTGTTTGTATCAAGCCTATTGCTCTCAGTTCTCCCCTTGAAACCAGACAAACTGGTCAAGTCCAATCTTTTTCCCATATGAAAGTCCTTCAGGTACTATACTTGAAAACTGTTATAGTATGTTTTCTATGTGTGGTCTCTTCTTTAATCTACAGAGCCCCAGTTCCTTCAGCAATCCTAGTAAGGCATGCTTTCCAGACTTTTAACTATTCTGGTTAATATTCTGTAGGTGAACATCAGGGCCTGGCATATGATAATCCTTAATAAATGCAGATTCAATTATTGATTTGGCAGTGCCCTTCCTAAAATGGGTTGTCTACCTGATCACGGTATTCCTTTCTTTTGCAATGAATGGTCTGTATATGATATTTTGAATTCTACAGATACAGTAACTATACCAAATCTTAAAAAAAAAAATTAATGGTAGAGGGACTTGTTCATAGGAAAAAAGGCATTGAAATCCATAGGCAAAATTGTACTCTCCTCACACAGATTTTGAAGGAAGTATGTTAAAATCAAAACCCTTCTCGTTGGTGTGAAAGTCAGTTTGATTTAATGAAAAGTCTCCATCACAGAACATTTCTACAGTCATAACAACTAACTAGAACAGAGGGAAGTAAGGAGTCAAGCTTTATAGCTTAGAGATTCTTGTAGGTAATTTTAAAAATAGATCAGAAATGCTTATAATTAGCGCATTTTCTTTTTGAATAGCAAATTTTACATTAAAAATTGGTTTTAAGGAGGCTTAACAACAGTTTTATGACCTTTGCTCCTGAGCCTATTTTTAGCCTATCTAAATCTATTCTTGCTTAAAAAAAAATTGTGATTCATTTGCTTTAAAAACCTTTTGTGTCCATAGCTAGGTCAAAGATAAATCTAATTGTCTAATGCCTTAGTTAGCATAATGCAAACTAATTACATTTAACTGTCTTAACAAAAGTAAAGAATCATAGGACTAGGGGAAGAGGGAACTAGATTTTACAATTCAGTGCTTCACAATTTATTTAAGAAGTTACAAAAAATGTAGTGCTTTGATGGTGCTGGGGTATTGGGAGGAAAAGGTGATAAAATGGGCAGATAATACACTATAACTTTATAGAAAGTACTATTTCATTTGAATTATGTTTTAAAGTAATGGCTTTGTAGAAAACATGTTTTGAGAGAATTGTCAGAGATTGCATCTAGAGAAGAGGGATAAGTTTGGGAGTGACAGATAAGTACTACTGATACAAGCAAGAATTCTCAGATCAATTAAAGGAAGGGAAAAGAACCCAGGGCTGGGTAGCTGGTAACCAATAATCAGGATCTACAATTTATATATCATCCACCAAGCCTTCTAATATATTCAGCCTTCTGAGATCAGGGGACTTTACATATAATGCAATGGATAGAGTGCTGGACTTTGAATCAAGAAGCCTCAGATTCAGATCCTGTTTCATATGTTTAACAGTTTTATGATGCTGAACAATTCATTAAACCTAAGTTTTAATTTCTTCATTTGGAAAATAGTGATAATAATTGCATCTTCCTTAGGGTTGTTGTGAAGAACAAATGAGATAACATATACAAAGCATTTTATAGATGTTAAAAATGCTATAAAAATTCTAACTTTTATTTAGAGTCAGAAGTAGATTTTAAAGGACAAAATTGGAGTGACCCTGAAAAAAGAGATATACAAACATACCTGGCTGGCAATTATATTGGACCCTGCTATTTGAAAACAAATGGAAATGCAACTGTTTGTTACAGCCATCCTTGGCAAGACTATAATCCCTAAGGGAAAAATAAGAAAAAGCTATTAAGTACAGAAATCAATTGTAATTAAAATTAATTTTGACCCCTCTCTCAGAGAGTTAATGTTACTTAGATCACCATGATTCCAATTTGCTTTAAATGTATCATCAATATTTAGCAGAGAGAGAATTAGTTGAAGGTGAAATATCATCAATTACTCTCCCATTTGTGCTATAGTAATAATAATAACATTACTACAAGTTAAAATTACAAGACTGTTAGGGATGTTTAATATTAAAGTATTAGTATATTTGGTTATTGTTTTTTTTAATTTGATATTAAGACTTTTAAAAGTCACTATTTAAGGAATTCAAACTACAGACTCAAAATCTTACATTCTAGCCTCTCTTTTTTCCCCTAATATCATTATTAGTAGCAATAATAATAAATACTATTTCGCTATAGTATTTTAGAAGTAAACAATAAAGAATTTATTACTTCATCTTTTTTAATATCTCATACTACTTCTCCAAAGATATCATACTATTCAGTAAAGGTGTTTTTTTTTTTTTCCTGACAGAAAAGGAACTTAGCACTAAGTCAAAAAAGTCTTCCTTTACCCTTTGCCACTGAAACTTCTCTGAATGACAGAGCACACACATTATATTACTTGGGTGAGGGGGAATGGAATGGGGCTAATATAACTCACTCACCATAGAGATGATAACTCCAACTATACATTACTTACCTCATCTGTAACCCTTTGCACACATGGTAAGCACAAAAGAGTAAGGTTCTGTGAGCCTGTGCATTACTATTAGTGCAAATATTTCTTTTGGGCTTCACATTTAATCTTCAAAATGACTTTTAAAACAATTAAATGATTCTTCCAATAAGTAAGTAGGTTTGTATCAGTATAAGTCTCTTAGTATTTATTATATGCATACAGAATGGAATGACACATATTGGTCCTAGACCATTAGAAAAATTGTAATGGCTTTTTAAATTATAATAATAATGGCCATGTTTAGTGCTGATCCCATGGCTTAACTCTGAAAGTGCTTTTCAAGCATTAAGTTAAGAAACTGATTTGATTTTTTAAAATTTAGCATCAAATTGTAAAAAACGAATAACCCCACCAAAAATCATAATCTATATAGCATTTTGATCTTACAAATGGCAGCCTTAATTCAAGGTGAATTAGCTTTCAGGGAAATAGAAGGATGAGCCTCTGTAGACTTATGCTTAAGTACTCCACATATTTATTGTTATAGCTTGTTCATATAAACCTTGTCTTAAAAAAGATGCTTAGGACCTACAGATTCTTACTCTCTGGGTCACTGTTATTTAAACAGCATTTCATAGTAAGAGCTGTAGGTTCAGGAATAGGTTTTCTATTTGAATTATAATGCCTTTCTCAATATCAGTGGTTCTCGCCATTTCCCAATTGATGGGCATCTACTCATTTTCTAATTCTTTGTCACCACAAAAAGAGCTGCTCCAAACATCTCTGCACGTGTGGGTTCTTTCCCTTCTTTTAAGATTTCTTTGGGGATACAGATCCAGTAGTGCCACTGAAGGATTAAAGGGTATGCACAGTTCTATAGAATGGTTGGATTATTTCACAATTCCATCAACAATGTATCAGTGTCCCAGTTTTCCCACATTCCCTCAAACATTTATCATTATCTTTTCCTGTCTTCTTAGCCAATCTGAAAGGTGTGAGATAGTACCTTAGTTGTTTTAATTTGCATTTCTTTAATTAATAATGATTTAAAGCATTTTTTCATATGACCATAGATGGCTTTAATTTCTTCATCTGAAAATTGTGTATATCCTGTGACCATTTATCAATTGTAGAATTACTTGTATTCTTATAAATTTGACTCAGTTCTTTATATATTTCAGAAATGAGGCTTTTATCAGAAACACTGGTGTAAAAATTGTTTCCCAGTTTTCTGCTTAATCTTGTATGCATCGGTTTTGTTTGTGCAAACCCTTTTTAATTTAAAGTAATCAAAGCTGTCCATTTTGCATTTCATAATGTTCTCTAGTTCTTTTTTGTCCGTAAATTCCTCTCTTCTTTAAGTTCTCTTAGGTAAACTATCTTTTGCTCTCCTAATTTGCTTATAGTATCACCCTTTACTCCTAAATGATGTATCCATTTTGACCTTATTTTGGTTAGTTAGATTAACTCTTTGAAAAAATTAGGAATGTAAATAAATATGTTATACCTTTTATATGGAAAGATCCTGGCCACTTGTTAGAATAACCCTGACTGCCAAGTTCACTACCCCACCCCACCTTTGAAAAAAGGATATGTAGCATTTATTTTATATGACCATATAAAAATATCTTTTGCTTGACTATTCTTGTTTCTTACAAGGGTTTTGTTATTTTTCCTTCCTTCTTTACTCCTTTCCTTCCTTCCTTTCTTTTTTTTTTCTTTCTTCCCTTTTTAAAAGTGAGATATAAGGTTGGGCAGTTAGGTGAATAGAACATCAGGCCTGGAGTCAGGAGAACCTGAGTTCAAACCTGGCCTCAGATACTTATTAGCTGTGTGACCAGTGAAAAACACTGTTTGCCTCAGTTTTCTTGTCTTTAAAATGAACTCAAGAAAAAAAAAAAGCAAACCATTCCACTATCTTTGCCAAGAAAACCCCAAATGAGGTCACAAAGACCTGGACACAGCTAATCAATTACCAACAATGATAAGGTTTGGGAAAGGAATATATAAATGATTCTTAAGTGAATAAAAAAATAATTTTGAAAAATGACATGCATAGTAGACAGGAGGAGCTCAGAACACAAGACAAGCAAACAGGATGAAGAGACATGAGAACTGAAGCATGAAAGCTGTTAACTGCTAAGAGATTAGCATGGGAAACTGTCAGAGTGTTTGAACTGAAATACTGCTATAAACAAAGCATAAAAGTGGCAGTACCAGGAGTCTGTAGTATCAGTACCAGAGATTTGGTACTGTGTTAGCAAAGCCTCTTCTCCCTTTTCATTTACAATTTTATGGCCCTTTTCTGTTACTTCCAGTACAGATTTCAATTGAGTTAAACCTTTGGGGAGCAGAAATACTAAGTCCTATGTGTATTTTTCTTAAAGCATACATATATAAGATAAAGAGACGCTGTTATTTATTCTAGAACAAAAGTTCTTAATCCTATGTGTGTGTATGTCAGACTCTTAGCCAACTGGTAAAGCCTATGGACCTTTTCTCAAATAATGTTTTTAAATAATTTAAGGAAAAGCTAAATTTCAGTTAGAAGTTCATGAAAATAAAGGTGTATCTTTTTAACCTATCAGAGTTCAGGAATCCCCTTTAATGTATCCATTGAACCCACTTAAGAATCTTTATCCTATGTTTTACATAACTTCACATTTGCCTTGGGAAGAGGGGGAGGAAAGAAGAAAGGAGACAATCTGGAACTCAAAGTTTTAAAAACAAATGTTAAAAAACTGCTTTACATGTAACTGAGAAAAGTAAAATATCAAACAAGAATCCTTATTCTAGGGAGACAAAATGTTTGACCAAGAGAAAACTATACTGGAGTGTTAGAGCTAGTTTATAATATAAACTAGACAAAGTATGAAAGTAGTATTGAATGTATAAAGTTGGAATAAAGTTTTGAGGTTCAGTACTTTCAATGCTAAATTGATAAGGACAGCAAGATGTAAATAGATTAAACTATAGGCATAGTAACTTTCACTCTCCACCACCTATTTTCTTCTTGACTTGTCTTCGAAAGTCAAACCATATCCTCATATCCCACATCCTAGGCAGTGAATTGCTTGGAAACAAACAAAAAAAACACTCATGAAGAAAAGTGGGTTGCTAAATCCTATAAGAAAAAAGGGGAAATCATATTTTATATGTAAGCTGGCTCCCCGTCATCATCTGTTGCCTATGAAAGGAAAGAATACACAAAATGGGTAACAGGATCAAGAGAAGAATTATTTTGTAATCATAATTATTTCTTTCATTCTGTATACCTAAACATATTTGTAGATAGAGTGGATAGAGTCAATAAAGGAGATCCTTTTCCTTATTTCTTACAGTTGTTTTCATTGTAGAATTCCGTTACTGCAAAATCTTTTTGGTCCATAAATTTTCTTAAAACTTATCAGAACTATGTCTATCATTATAACAATGCCAAACATTTATTAAGCACCTACTCTTTGATTTTAGATTTAATGATAGAAAGGCCCTTCCTCCAATTCTTCCATTTTTAAGATGAAAAAACTGAGTTCTTATAGTTTTATATGATTTGTCTAGGGTCACATATATATTTAATAACAGAATGGAGATTCAAACCCAAGTTCTTAGACACTAAATTTAAAACAATCCCCACTATATTATATTGATTCTATGTTTAATATGCATATATAAAAAGCATTGAAGAAATTAAGAAACAAATACATTTAAGTAAAAAAGGCATGTTTTAAACAGTTTTGAGACATTGGTGGGAGCCTACATCCCCTTTAAGAATAACAAGAGTTGGTAAATAGAAGGCTATGAAGTTATATTGAACATTAGATATAGGGAAGTCAGAGATAAAGAGAAAATACAAAATCTCATTCTTTAGATAGTTCATTATCTCTTCTTTCCATTATCACTAAGCCCAAGCCCTTCCCAGCATTTGATCTGTTTTCCCAGTAGCTACCCCAGTAGTCTGGGATAGACCTCAGATTAGGGACATTTAGAAAATGTTTTCTGTTAACAAATTCCAAAAAGTATGTACATTTTAAAAATTCTTCCTAGACTTAGCCTATAGCACTGGTTGTCTTTATCCTTGAAAATGCCAGGAAAAATCAGTTACATTTTCATTCACAGATGGTATGTCATATCATCAGAACTGCTAGCTTAGTTTACATCAACATTAAACACATTCCTGCCACAACCAATTCTACCAATGTCAAGAAATTTAATTTGGGACAGACTCATCCTTCCTCCCAAAAACAGTCAGTCAAGACTTGCTTATTCAGGACAAATATTGCTTTCACCTCCAGTTAAATCCTAAGCCAAAATTTCATTGCTTCTCATGTTCTGAGGACAAATGTGAATCACACAGAATGCTAGCTTAAAGAAGACATCTCTTTGGGTCCAATGGAAAAAAAGAAAATTTATACCTTATTTTTTACAGATAGTAGTTTTTGATTATCTTTAGCCAGCAGAACAAAGTTATCACCTTTGCCTTTTTTTTTTTTTTTTTGCTTTTTGCTGAGGCAATTGAGGTTAAGTGACTTGCCCACAGTCATACAGCTAGGGAATGTTAAGTGTCTGAGACCAGATTTGAACTCAGGTCCTCCTGACTTCAGGGTTGGTGCTCTATCTACTGCACCACCTAGCTGCCCCATCTTTCCTTTTTTTAACTAGAGAGGGGACCTGGATTCTAACATAAGATTTGGAAGGTAACAACTTTGAAAGAGACTGTTAAAAAAACACTAAACTACACTGTGCATACATATTTAAACTTCAAAAAACTTCATTAAAAATATCTTCACAGTAAATGCATTCAAAACAATTCAAAATTTTCTCAAATTCCTTTTCTTGCAAATTAGGACATACAATGATTCTATATCTTAAGAATACATTATGGACATGGGGAGAAAGAAACAGATGAGCCCAAGATAAAGATGAGATGGTTACTTTCATTCATTTATTGATATTAAAATGCTCATTAATACTCACTAGTTATGAGGCATTAATACTGGAAACTGAGACAATCAGTAAGATACATGCCCACCTGTAGGGATCTTATACTTTAGATGAAAGAGATGAGATATAGACACAAATAAAGAGTGCAAAGCAATATTTGCAGAGTGATATTTGACTTTAGGGAAAAGGCACAATATTTAAGTCACACATTAAAAGATGACTAAGATTGCATTAGGCAAAGTTAGGGCAGCAAGAGCATTCATTTGGAAGAGAATGAATCAGACCTGGGAGGTTAAACTGTCAATGTATAGCTTTTAATGTTTTTATAATTTTTCCTAGACAACCATTCCAACCATTGTTCATAAAGTAAGGTGTTGGAATCCAGAAGCAACTATAATTATATTATTATATACTATGAATTTAGTAATGACTTATTTGGACACAAAGTATTTATTGGCCATCTATATTTGAGGCACTGTGGATATAAAGACAAAAACTAGATGTTCCTTTATATCATGGAACTTATACTCTACTACTATACCATATTGCTTCCTTTCTCAGTGAGTGAGGGAGGGGATGAAGGAAGAGAAAGACTTTGGAACTCAAAATTTAAAAATAAGTATTAAAATAAATAAAACAATTAAAAAATTAGTTATACCCTTCTGTTTCCAAAACTTGTTATATGTGAATAAGAGCTTATCTATTCATTCATTTAGTTCTACAATTGAATTATTCCTGCCTTCACAGACTATACAATCTAGTGGTATGTTTTATTTTAAAAGGGAATAGATAATAAAGCCTTTTAAAAAGTGACTCAGAATGTCCAAGAAATAAAAGTTTATACATGTGCATTGAAAGAAATGATTATTAAATGACCAATTATTGAGCAGATTTAGGTTTTTTTTCCCTTCCTTTATCTTTGTTCTCTGCTAGGTCAAGCCAGCATCTGAAGGTCATTGCTGTTAAGAAGATAGAATTAACTGTCTTCAACCTTATTCAGCCCCTCCACAATTGGGGAAGCACATTGTTCCCCTTCTCTTAAGGTTAGGGGGTACTGGTGGAGGAGAAATTGCTTTGTTTAGATTGTCCAAGGCTGGGAACGGTCTGGGACAAGAATGATCAAGATCACGCCCCCCCAGTCCTTCATCAGAATAGGTCCATCTCCATTGTAATATTCATTCTTCTCATTAATTGTCAACCAATCAGAGTTTATTGGCACCTTCTTCCATGGGCATATAAGAGTTGAGTGGGTTCCATGAGAGGTCTTTGGCATTCAAGAATAACACTGACCCCTTTTATTAATTATCTACTACCATAATTAATAAAATTATTATTTTCCCAGAAACTCTGTCTCGAACTTTTTAAAAATATGTCACAGTGTTATAGTTTATGTGTCTTAAATAGAATGATGGACAATTAAGAATAAAGATATTATAGCAAAGTTGTTTGGTTTTTTAAAACCTGATTTTAGAATAGGAGGTGATGGGGAAACTCCTATTTCAAAATCCCTGTTTATGGGAAATGAGAGTTCTGTCTTGACAGAGATTGAAGTCTCTAAGGAGGCTGTTATGAAACAACGTGAGAAACTCTAGTACAGTAAATCACCAGGAATGAATAGCATTCATCCTGAGGTTCTGAGAGAAATAAAGTGTGAAAGAGTGGAGATTCTGACAAGGTTTTGCAATATATCCATAAGACAGCAGCTGCTTTGAAAAGATTGGAAAGTCACTAATGTGGTACCTGCCTTTTAAAAAGCTGCCTAGGGAATGTGTAGGAAGTACAGCTTTTTAAACCTTCACTCCTTCTCTGAGAAGCTGGCTCTAAAGGTCTGATACTCAGTTGAATTGCAATTCAGTTTTTTTGTAACACCTTTCATTCAGTAAGCTCAAAGGACTTCCTGAATGAAACAGAAATGCTGCAATCTCCATTCTGTGAAAGGAATGTATATGTATATGTGTACATAAGCATATATCATCTTTGTTGAACACACACACAATGTCACTGGGAAGAAAAAAAATTTTTTAAATACCAGTCCCCTCCCCCCACAATAATTATGAAATTAGCATGAAAAAAGTGAAAAAAAATTATTTAGCATTCACTGTTTGCCTAGGGTAGTGTTAAATCCTGGGTATACAAAAGCAAAGACATCTCTGCTCATAAGAAGCTTATATTCTAATAGAGAGAGACAAAAAAGATGAGAGTAGTGTGAGCTGGGAGGGGCACTTTGGTCAGGATCCAGATGGTGAGCACACAGCATTAAGGTGTTCACTGAGGTTAAGATGATCAAGGAGAAGGGAAGAAAAGGAAGCATTTTAGGCCCTTTGGATAGTGGATAAGTGATACAATGATCAGTTAAAACAAGGCAAAAGTTCTAGTGATGAATAGGTTAAAATATTCACTGTGTGCTTTCTGGCCGATAAAACAAGATTGGATAGGGAGTATCTTTTCAGCAGAAGAATGCTATTCTAGAGGTGGATATTGAAAGAGATTGCTTTATGGTGAAATCCTGAGTCCCTATATGTGATGTTGCCTTCTTCAATGAAGACAATATCCTATGAGTAAATAGTATCTTCTTGATATAAAAACCATGGGCCTTTGCAAGATAATATCCAAAGAACACAACAATGATGGGAATCAAGAAAATTGGGAACTGCTGAATTTCTTATTTTACTCCTTACCCTAGCATTCTGGGTAACTGTGACTCTGCAATCTTTCACACACATATATAGTCTTGTTTCTCATTTAAAGGTTGCAGCTCTGGGAAGAACATTTAGCAAATAAATAATTTGACCTATGTTTATGTTTCAAATTATTCAGTTGTCTAACATATTGTTCTTTGATTACAAATTATTAGAGACCATTAATACACAAAATTATTTGCATTTACATTGGAAGGTCCTTGAGATTAAGAATTGTTTCATTTTTTCATATGTATATGTATATATATAAAGGCAGTTCCAGCACATAGTAGATACTTAATAAATGCTCATTGATTGATTTTTATAAATCTTGTATTGAAAACCAGGAGACTTTGCAAAAAAAAATTATTTTGGTGATCAAGTTAAATTTAAACTCATTCACACAGTGGCACAGAAATGAAAACAAATCATGAATGTGCACTATGGACTTGAGCCTATAAATACCTCATGTACCTTATCCTATTTGTGCTTTGCCTTCTGCTAGTTTAGAGAATAGTTAAAGACAGAATCACAGCCTATTAAGAAGCCTTAAAGATTATTTAACTCAGCTCCCTCCTTTTAGAGATTAGGAAATTAAGATATAGAAGAAGATAATGTTTCTGAAATGACACTTTTCTAATGTTGCTAGAAATATAGTCTTTAAAAATATAAACCTATGAAATCCTCTCAAGAACATAAGGTCAATGTTAGAATTTCACATGGGTTGATAATACTCTTGCCCAAATCATATGCCAAAGTGTTGTTCGATTCATAGCAACAGTACATTTTTTTAAAATGAGTATTAAATTATTTAGAATACCTAAAAAAAGCAATCCTTTCTATAACTTATCTGAAAAGTCATAGTCCAGTTTTTTCTTGAAGATCTTCAATGGAGGAAAATCTGCTACCTCCTGGTGTAATCCATTTCACTCATGAACAGCTCTAATTATCAGAAAGTTTTTTTTCCTGAAATCAAACTTAAATTTGTTATTTTGCAGTTTTAACCATTTAAATTTTTTTAAAAATAATTTTATTGTTATTTATGAAATAAGCATTTCTATAACATATCATGAAAAACATTTTCAAAAGATGAGTGCATATGAAACTGCAATTATGTAGAACTTATTACTTTTAAATATATAATAAAGTTATCATACAACTTTCTTTTTTCTTTTCCTTTTTTCTCCCTATCCTAGAGATAGCTACTATTAGATACAAATATGTGTGTATTCATATATATATATATGTATATATATATACATATACATATATATACACACACATGTGTATATATGTATACACACATATATACACATAAATCATTCTATATATCTATTTTATCAGTTCTTTCTCTGGATGTAGAAAGCATCTTCCTTCAGAGTTAATTTCAGTATTTATAATTGTCAAAATAACATATTCACTCAAAGTTATTCTTAAAACAATATTCCTATTACTATGTACAATGTTTTCTTTCTTCTGCTCATTTTGCTCTTCATTATTTCATGTTTTTTCTACAACCAATGTGTGCTCATCACTTCTTATAGCACAATAATATTCCATCACAATCATATAGCAGTTCAGCCATTCCCTAACTTCCCTGCAATTTTTTGCCACCACAAAGAGACCTGCTATAAATATTTTAGGAAATATAGATTCTTTTCCTTTTTCCCTTATCGTCTTTGAAAAAAGAATAGTAATAGTATTGCTGGTTAGACCATTTAGGCAGTTTAATAATTCCTTGGGGCATAATTCCAGATTACTCTCCAAAATGGTTGGATAAGTTCACAATTCCACCAGCAGTGAATTATCATGTCAATTTTTAACATTTTTCTTGGTTCTTGCCCTTTGAAGCCAGAGGTACTTAAGTGGTTAGACACCTCTGGGCCTAGAGTCAGGAAGAACTGAATTCAAACTTGACCTTAGTTATTTAGAAGCTATAAAACTCTGCAAGTCATTTAACTCATCTATCTCAGTTTCCTCAACTGTAAAATGGGGGTAATAATAGTACTTAGCTTACAGAGTTGTTTTGAAGATCAAGTAAAGCAATATTTATAAAGAATGTGCATAGTGCCTGGCACATATTGGATATTTAATAAATGCTAATTCCATTCCAAAGTCAGCTAGGTGGTCAGAAAATAGAGTCCTGGGCTTGGAGTCAGGAAGATTTATCTTCCAGAGTTCAAATCTGGCCTCAGACACGTATTAGTCGTGTGACTGTGGGCAAATCACTGAACTCCATTTGCCTTAATTCCTCATCTGTAAAATGAAATGTAGAAGAAAATGGCAAATCACTCTAAATATCTTTGCCAGGGGTCATGAAGAGTTGGAAATGAGTGAAAACAACTAAACAATAATAACATCCCATTCCAAACAAAACAAGTCTAATTTTTCTCCTATTCGATAGCCCATCAAATCTTTGTCCCTAAATCTTCTCTTATTTTTTTCTATTTCCTTTAGCAGATCCTCCTATGGCAGAAATTCAAGGGCTTTTGCCCACCTCTGGATCTTTTCCAAATCCTTAAACTGTGTCATCAAGAACTGAAATTAATACCATAGATGTGGTCTGACCAAGACAGTACAGCAAGACACTAACCTTATTCAATGTCTTTTGTAACACAGCACTAGTTCTCATTAGTTATTTTTCTTTACTTATTTTTTCCTTTTTTTCTGCTTTGTCAAATGCTGACTCATTGACTGTGTAGTCTACTAGGCCTCTCTTTAAGGTATAATGCTGTCTAACCATGAAACTTCCTTCCTATATTTGTGAAGTTTATTTTTTGAATCCACATGTAAGACTTTTACATTTTCACCTATTGTGCTTCATCTTATTAGATTTAGCCCAATTCTCTAATCTGTAAACATCTTTTGTATTCTGATTCTGTCATTCACTATATTAGGTGTTCTTTCCAGATTTGAGTCATCTACAGATACTTTGTTTTTAAAGTGATATGCAAGAACAGAATTAAGATGCTTTGAAACATTCATAATGGAGATATCAATGGTAGCTTTCAAATTCACATGCATAATATACATCTTAGTATATACTGTATACAATATATACTATCAGATATACATCTTATATATACATCTTAATATATACATCTTAGATAAGATTAACGAAGGAATTTAAGAGACTAGTGCATTACTTAAAACCACCAAACATCATTGTGGTTTCTTAAAGACAGGGCTAAATTATTGTGAACTATGCCCAAAGGGCTAAAAAACTGTGCATACCCTTTGAACCAGCAATCTCACTATTGGGCCTATATTTCAAAGAGATCATAAAAGAGGTGAACGTACCCACATGTGCAAAAATGATTGTAGCAGTGTTTTTGTAGTGGTAAAGAACTGGAAATCGAGTGGATGCCTACAAATTGGAGAGTGGCTGAATAAGTTATGGTATATGAATGTTGTGGAATATTATTGTTCTATAAGAAATAATCAGCAGGATGATTTCAGAAAAGCCTGGAGAGACTTAGATGAACTGATGCTGAGTGAAGAGAGCAGGACCAGGAGAACATTTTACACAGCAATGGCAAAATTTATGATCAACTATGATAGACTTGGCTCTTTTCAGCAATGCAGTGATCAAAGACGATTCCAATAGACTTGGGATGGAAAATGACACCTACATCCAGAGAGAGAACTATGGAGACTGAATGCAGATTGAAACATACCATTTTCACCTTTGTTGTTGTTTTTTGCTTTTTTTTTCCCTTATGTTTTCTCCCCTTTTGTTAAGACGTTTCTTTCACAACATGACAAATAAGGAAATATGTTTAAAAATAATAAATAAATAAATATGTTTAAAAGCTTATATATGTACAATCTATATTAGATTGTTTACTCTCTCGAGGAGGTGAGATATTAAGGAAGAAGGGAGAAGAAAATTGACACTCAAAATCTTACAAAAATGAGTGTTGAAAACTATCTTTACATGTAATTGGAAAAAACAAACACTATTGAGAAAAAAAGACTCATACACACGCATACGTACTTACACATATATAAGTATGTTTGAGAGATGTTCCTAAAATTCCATATCAAATAAACAATCTTTTGTGAATCATTGTCTTCTATGTCTGCTGAGGTGGAGATTTCTTTTCCTTGGTACTTTCCCACTCACTCATCCCCATCCACCTCTACCTTGTTGCCCTTTTTCACTGTCCCCTGTTCATTGTGCTCTCTGAAACCTTCATTCTGTTGTTAATAAATTTTTTTTTAATCACAGACTTTTTCTCATACTATTTCCATCTTATTTACATTCATCTGTACCTGGCCCTCTCTAGAAGATACTATGTCCACAGTTACTCATCTCAAGTACTAGATGTATCTTTTCACTATATCTTGCCACATTGGAATGGGAGAAATAGATAACCATTTTGTTTCTCATTGCTATTGCTGGAACTCCTTTTTCTTCCTGATCCTGAGCAACTTCTTCAAAATTCAATCTATCACTCCATCTGCTTTTTTTTAATCACTGTGCAGATTGCAGTCACTTAATAGCCTCCAAACCATTCCTATTCCTTCTTCCAGGAGCTCAATTCCTGGCTCATAATCTTCTCATCTACCTTCTCTAATTTCATACTCAAAGACTTCAGCATATATACTGATATCCCCTCAAACAAAATAGTATCAAATTTATCAACATCTTCAACTTTCCTGATCTAGATTCTTAATCTACTTCAGACATCTACAGGTATGGTTGTGCCATTTGTCATGTTCCCTTTATGTTCCTGAAGTTAAAACCCCCCACTTTGATCATAATTTCTTAGTTTTCCATCTCTTTTTCTGCTTCAATCTTCCTAACTTATTCTTTATCCTCAAGACAACCTAAGTAAGTCCCCTCTATTCTGCCTTGTTCTTCTATTCCATCATCCCTGCTCTTCATTTCTTCCCTTTCTTAACCTTACCATTAACTAATTCAACAAAACTCTATTCTCTGTATTTTTATCCTATTGTCCTATCATTATTTGTACTTTGCTAAGACCCAAACCCGAGTTACTCCATATTTCTGCATTCTCCACTTCTAACTGAATGCCATTGCAGGAACTCACAAAATTATACTGACAGGTTCATTATAGATTCATGCTGTTTAATCTCTACTGTCCTTCATTTCTTCATGGTAACTTTTTCCTGATGTATTGTTCCCCAACAGAGAACCTTACCTCTTACTTTGCTGCAAAAAATCAAGAGCTTTCACTACAAACCTTCTTTTGTCCTCTCTTCCATACTTCAAAACCTTTTCCACATCATCTCCTGTTCTCTCCTACTTTGCTCTGGTCTTTGAAGAATAGGTGGGCCTTCTATTTATGCTTTTGTACCCTTCTCTTCTATGGAGGTATTGCCTTGTTCTCTCACTTTTCTGCCTCACATATTTAATCTGTCCTTATTTACTGACACCTTCCTTATTTTCTAGAAATAAATCTGTGACTCCCTTATCCTTAAAACACACATTCACACACACATGTGCACACACATACACGCATACAAAAATGCTATATTTTTAAACCATCAGTCTCTAATTGTCTATAGTATACCTCTACTTGATCATCTCATCAATATCTCAAACTCAACGTGTTCAAACATAGGCAAACAAGCATTTAAATGTTTTCTATATATTCTGAATTGTGTTAAGAAATAGAATTATAAATATAAGCAGAAAGAACTGTCTCTGATCTTAAAAAAAACTTATATTGTAAAAGGAGAAGACTCACATAAAAGAAAGTAATGAGAAGTTTAAGAAGAAGAGATTCCGGTGATATAGCAGAAAAAAGCTAGAATGAAGGAATGAGACATGGCTAACCTGGACTCCTTTCTTAAATGGAGGTTCTGGGAGGAGCCATTCAGGAGATCAAAGGGGAGAATAATACTTCCAGTTGATGTGAATTATATGAATTCTAGAACTGGAGTAAGCTTTCAGGTGAAGAAGCTTTGGGGGCATGGTGAAATACAGCGTGTATGCTGGAGAGCAAGTCATTTTTTTGTCCTAATTATTTCCCTTCTCCAGTAGTTCTTGTTTCTTATTGAGGGTACCATTTCCCGCCTCCTAGGTTCACAAATCTAAAACTAACTTTTGTTTTTCCTTCTTTCTTACCCTACCCCCAACCAATTCCCAAATACTATCAATTTCATCCTCTTAGCATCTTTCTTTTCTGACTCCTACTCTTCTCCCATATTGCCACCTTTCTAGTTCAAGCCCTGCCACTTCTTGCCTGAACCACCTTTGGAGTCTCCTAATTGATCTCCATTACTCCAGTCCCTCGTTTTTCCAACTCATTCTCCACATAGCTATCAGAATGTAAACTTTTCAGCCTGTCATGTAAAGCCCTCCACAGCCTTATCCTCCAAGCCTATCTTTCCAGGTGGTAGAAGTTTTAAGTGCCAGATTCTTCCCCTTCATTCCACTATCTTAAGCCAACCCGAACTCTTAGCTATTCTTTGGACTCATCATTATTCATCCTTTCTCTGTTCCTTCCCCCAAGAAATTTCTCTCTTCTCTGGAATCTAATGCCTTTATACTTCCATCTTTTCTTAACTTCTTTCATGAATCAGCTCCTCTTTCATGAGGCTTTTTCTGATGCCTTACCTCTCCTATTTTTTGAATACAATACTCTCTTCTGTCCAACTTACCTTAAATTAATGCATGTATGTATTTTATATGCATACACACTCACATCCATACCCCCCACACACACACACATACACACACACTTTTCTCAGAATCTAAGTCCCAGGAGGTTAGGAATTGTTTTGTTTTAATTTTTTACTCAGAGTTACAAAATGACTGTCATACTTACCTTAAAAGTACAGTGTCATAAAAGTTAGTTGACTTTTTCAAAAAATCTGAAATTTTTAAGTTTATAAATGATCAAAGACTAAATATTAATATTTTGCTATAAATATAAACATTCTTAAATCTCAGTTCCTAGTTTTAATGGCCAGATTAGAAGTTTAGAAAGAACATAGCTCTTAAGGTCTATTTATCTTTAAAATAGCAGGAATACAAATGATGTATATATAATGTGTTTATATGCTGTAATTCTTAATAGCACACATAATAGAATTTTTCTATTCTTGTTTCAGATGATCATTCTCGAGTAAGACTGCAGACACTAGAAGGAGATACAAACTCGGACTACATTAATGGAAATTATATTGATGTATGTATAACTAAAGTAATGAGCAAAGATAATTGTTTGATGTATACTTGTTAGGCCAAATAATAAAAGCAAGTATAAAATTGCTAGAAACACACTAGTTAAAGTTCAAGTCAGGAATAGAGGTGCGTTATGCCTTCTGTATTTGTTTTATTTATATCTCTCTGTTTAATAAATTAAATTTTACCTCCCCAATGGACCCTGGAGAGTAGAAGTAAAGCTTGGTGACAAGTAGCAAAATAAAACACTGTAGTTGAAATTTTGGGTCTTTCAGATCTTCACATCCCAAATCTCTTTGCTCATAAACAAGCTGTTTGATGCAGTAATTAGCCACAGGGCTTAGCCAAGAAGCCTACCAAAAAGAAAGAAAAGGACTAAGAGACATGCTTTCAATACATATAGAGAGTAAGGAGGATCTTACTATGGTCCACAAATTTTGCTAGTTTGTGCTTCTGCAAATTCCTTATGGTACCTAATACATCGAACAGATAAATTGGTCTTCATTCCAAAAAAAGTGATTAGAGTATAAAAATCACCAACAACCATTTATTAAGTACCAGTTTTGTGCCAGACACTGCATCAGATCCTTAGAAAGTAGAAACAACAATGAAAGAGCCCCAACTATATGTATAAAAACAAGAAATATAAAACAAAAATATGCAAAATAAATACAAATTAATTTTGTGGAGGAGGCAGTAGAAACCTAGGAAAATTTTTAAAAGGACTATGTATGGAGGAACAATTGGGGAATGTATGAGATAAAATAGGAGGAACCACATACCATAGTGAGGGGGATTTGATCTGGCAAAGGTATGGGCATGAGAGTAGGAATTTGGTGAGTAAGAAGCAACAAGAAGTCCCCTTTGGCCTTCAAGTTGTAACATCTGGGAAAGTAGGGATAATAATAATACCAGAGTCTGTGAAAGAACATGACATAGTCTGATCTGTGCTTTAGGAATATCACTTTGAGTTCATTTCTACTCTCTGGGATATCAGTGATGACATAGTATTCTATGGGAGAAAGGAGAAAGTACTTCAAGGAGAAAATCAAGAAGAAAAGAGATACAAAAGAGGCAAAATGGAAGTCCTACCTGTATCAGAGTTTAGAAAGTAGACGATTGTGATAAAAAATAGGAAGGAGAAGAGGACCACAGGACATTTGGATGGGAGATGCCATTTATGTATTGGATGCGGAGCTCCACCATGCCTAGAAGACCTAGCCCCCAGTGCCTAAGAGCAATGGACCAATGGATGCTGTTTATTGAAGAGGTCATCTAACAGGGTCAAAGGGAGAAAAGAAGAATAGTAGAAATCTATAACTCCCTATTCATTGATGCTGAGAAAGCTATTTTTGACCTGGCATAAGCAACAGAGACATCTCCTGTCTTCCTCAGGAATTCATCAGAGGCTCTAGTGTACTGTCAGACCTAATGACCACCACCTCCATCAGGTGTTCCATGTGGGACAAATGATATAAATAAAAGGAACTTTAAAAACATTACTGAGGACTCTGGTGTCCCTAGTACCACATTTTGGGAGAATATCCAGAAGATAATGACCCTGATGATGACAGGAGTGAAAAATATGTAATAGAAAAATCAATTGAAGGAATTAAACTTAGAGTTTAAAAAATTTAAAAGCCTCACAAGAACAGAGCTGTCATGTGAAAGAGACATTTTATTTGATATGTTTGGCAGAAGGGTGAACAGCAGGTAAAGACAATGTAAAGAAAAAACTTTCTAACCATCAGAGCCACCCAGAAGTTGGTTGGGTAGATTCTTCGTTGGAGGTCCTCAAAGACTGAATTAACCATTTGTTGGAGATATTGTAAAAGAAATTGTTAGTCAGATTTGGATTTTACTAGATTTCCTTTCATATCATTTCCACCTCCTAGATTCTATGATATTTATAATTTTTGGCTGAATTCAATTGCCATGAATTGACATAAATCTGAGTATTTGTCAACAAAAATATAATCATTCCTTTTTTGTTTTTTCAAATCGGTCTGTTTCTTGGAGAATTTGTCAGTAGTGCTATATGTTGCCCTCTCTGATGTGGACTAAGAATATGTTATTTTCATTTTCTGTCAACAACTTGGCATAATTCCACATTTTAAAAAAATCTGTTTGCATATTAATGTGACAAAACTCTGTAATTCCTAATACAGTGATTTGCAATCTCTTGTCATCGTGGCACTTTAAAGTTGCCTTCAAAGTAGTGTGCAGCTGTTAACTAGGACTTCTAATGCAAGCAAGACATTTCATTAAATATGTACGCTGTTTAATTATTGAAGACTGCTTCCTTGTTCATTCTGCATCATGTTAACTTAATGTTTTACATTAGAATAAATTCTTTAACAGATAGTATGTTTTCTGCTGAAAAAATGAATGAAATCAGAAGTCGACTAAAAATCAAGGGGCAGTCAGTATTATCTTTAAGACTAGAATTTGCAGAAAAGAAACTTTAACATCCTCACTATTCATGAGAAATAGGCAATATCTATCTTGGTCTAAATAAGCAGAAAGCTTTGTTAGGAAACTGGATTTTGCCCCTTCCACTTTTTCCCTTTTTGCCTAAGGCAAGTAATTTGCTTCTCCAGCATAGGTTCTGGAAGCCTTAGTTTCCTTCTTAGTAAAATGAGGATAGAAGTAGTTGTTGCAAAGAAAATTCTTTGTAAAATGAAAAGCTATGTGAGCTATTATTATGTACATTATATATTAGGTATTATATTGCTGCAATGTGTGGCTGCCATCACTTATAATTTCCTAGAGACTTCTTCATAAGACTTTATCCTTAAAATTGTCACCTTCAAATAAGGGATTTTATTTCCTTTGTCTCATTGTCAGTTATTTTAGACTGAGAATTCTTATTCAGGTATACAGTTTACACTGTGTGGCTGTTCAGGACCTCAGCTATCTCTGAAATTCTGTGATTTTGTAGATCAAGATCATTAAATAAGTATTACCTGTAAATGATTCAAAGAAACTTTAAATAGCTCCTTTAGAAGCTTGCACAGAACGGTGTTTCTTGTGCATGTTCCTGGAATTTCAGAGGGGATTATTTGGAAAGCAGGACATGTCCCAAACATCAGATAAAAACCAAACCCAGACATACTGTGATAACTGTGAACTCAGATGACAAAACAAGTTTGGCTTTAGAGGTTAGGAAATATTTACTGAACTTGGCAAGGATCGTCCCACCTTAAAGCACATTTTATTCATTTCAATAAATAGGTAATCAGCATCTCTTCTAAAAAGACGGTTCCTGGCTTCAGAGGCCTTCTTTTTCTTAAGATATGCAATTAGCTAAAATTCAGTTATTGTAATAAATGCCACGTGAGTGATATAAACTAAGTGCTGAGAGGGATGCTGAGATTATTTGTAACTGGTAGGATAGGAGAAGGCACTATAGGAGAAGTAATATTTGAGTGGACCCAGGAAGAAAGGATGAGATTTCAAGGAAATGGAGGAAAGATATTCAGGACAGAAAGAATGATATGAGAGAAGACACAGAGACATTAAAGCACAAGTTATAATGAATAAACCTAGATTAGCTAGAAGAAGTTTCATATGGAGAAATAATGGGATATAAAATTAAAAAAAGATTAGTTGGGGCTAATTTATGGAGGTCCTGCAATGTTGATTTTTAAAAATTTAAGCTTTATTTAGCAAACAATATGTTTTTAACAAATAGATGAGTTTCTAGGATCTCTATGAGTAAACACTACTTAAAAATTTTCCCAGTTCAATTTTTTAGTCTACACAGCACATCATCTTATCTGCCCAAAGAAAACTCGTTGGGTTTTTTATGCAGTGGTTTTGATAATCTTAATATTGTATGAAAAATTCTCCAATATGTTTCAATGTATTTAAGCATCTCAGTGTGATGTGTGAAGAAAACACACAAAACAGACTTCTGGTAAGATGGTCAAGTGTCCATGACTAAGACTAGTTCCTTTTTCTCTACTCTAAACAGTAACAAATGAATTGAATAAAATAAAAGAACAACAAAAAGGGGGAAAGAGAAGAAATATTTACAAGAAAAAAAACTGAAAATAAAATTAGGAGTAGAACTAAAAAAAAGAATATAAATAAACATAAAAGGAGATCCCTGTGCAATGCATAAATTATATATGGATTAAAAGAATGGGAAAATATAGCACCTTACAGTAGGGTCATTCATTTGACTTACACTGCCACTGCCTTAGAATGAGAAAATAGCTAGGTGGTACAGTGGATAGAAAGTTGGGCCTAAAGTCAAGAAGATGTGAGTTCAAATCCTGGCTCAGATATTTAGAATCTTTGTTACCCCCCGGGCAAGACATTTAGCCTCTGCATGCCTCAGTTTTCTAAACCAAAAAATGTGGATAATAATAGAACATATCTCCAAGTTTTTTTTAAGTACTCACTACTGGAGAGCCACCAGGGAAAGACTGAGAAATTGGCTACTCAAACCTTTCATATACACACTCAATTCAGGCTCAGCCTCTTCTGTCATCAGCCCCTCCAAAGCCAATTAGAAGACTTTGTCATCATGATATAGTGCTAATCTTGAGTCATCATGGTCAAAACGACTACTAAAATTCCACGTTAGATTGGCGGCAGGTATAGAATATCTGTGTGTGAAGAATACTTCAAGGACTGAAACTGGGCAAGAAATATTTGTGTGCATGCTTCAGAGACTGAGTCCTCATTGGTTATTCCCTACTATTACAACAGAATGAACCAGCACTACCACAGTTCCTGAGATCCTTTGGTGAGAACTTCTAGATTAGTTTACAATCAAGAAGAAATTTAAAGGAACAACTGGAATCTGTAAGAATCAATATTTGAAATTGAACACAGAACTGCAACCATGAGAATCCCTGTCTTAGACAACATTGGAGGGATTGGGGGAACACCTTAATAAAATAGTTGCTTTCTGGGGAATAGAATGGCCCAGACAAATAAAAATTTTAAAACAGAAAAACAAATAGGAAAGTAGTTGAAGTGCCATAAACATTAATACCATAAATCCCCTAATATTGAATATAGATATGGATAAAATACCATAATATTACTTAGCAAAGACAGAGCTAAAATATGATATATAGAAAAGTGAGGGAAATTACCGCATGCCACCAAAATGTCTTCTCTGCAAATCAGGGTAATACCTATCATAAGAAAAGATAATTTTCAGGAGATATAAGAAACTATTTTTCTTCATGCTAAACAATGTGGAGTTAGAGATAGCATTTTGACAGGCAAATTGACTAAATATCAGAAATTTAACAAGATGAACCTAACTTATAAAGCAACTATGATTAAAAAATTAATCCATACCATAAGAAAGTGATGCCTGAGTCTGGAAGTTTGAAATTTCATTCTCAAAGTCAGGAGTAGGACTTGAAACTCGATGATCCAAATGGAGGCAGGTTCTCTTTCTATTCACTATATAACTTGAAAAGGAATAGCTGAACAAGAACACATAGAAGCGTAAAGGAGTTGGTGAACAAAGAAATTATTACTTGAAATTAGGACAATCAAATAAATAGGTAGCAGTCCTTAAACGTATACTCGTATCTGAATCAGATGGAGAAGGTTTTATAAAAATTATACCAGCAAAAGTAGAACCTAAGGAATTGTGTGCACATATTTAGAGGACATAGGGAGGACAACTGAGGAATTAGAGAAACTAAGAAATAAAATTCAACAAGATAAAATATAAGATTCTTTGTGTTACTACTTAAAACAAAAACAAAATTAGACAGGACTTAATGGAAACAAAAATAAAATTAAAAATTATAGCTTTGAATAATAATGGTTTGAATTCACCCATAAAATGTGAATTTCAAAAAGAATTAGAAAATTGAATTCAACAATTTATTGTCTAAAAGAAATATATATCACTTATTAAACTTAATATAAATTCAGTGATTAAATTCTACTAGGAATCTAAGTTAACTGGAACTTACAAAATAGAAGTTGCAATGATAATTTTGTATGATACTATAACATGTTTAGTCATCCAGAAGACAATCAAGAAAACCATATTATTGTTAAATTGCCACAAGATGTGAGTAGTATATTGCTAAATGGCATAGAAATTAAATTATTAAAGGCAAACAAATGCCTTGGCCAGGATGGTAGGGTTAAAAATTGTTGGTGACTTTGATATTTGGGTTTTTTTTTCTAATAGAGCTATTACAAATCCACCAAAAAGATAAATAAGGAGGAAATTAAATAATGGGAGAACATTTTAGAAAAACAAGATTGAATGATGTAGAAAAATAATGAGAATCTTAGAAAATGCACATTTTCTCAGTTGCCTATGGGGCTTAAAAGTGATTATATGCTCTGGTCTAGAATACTAGTAAAGGCAGAAAGGGAGAAACATTATACATTTCCTTAACAGATTATAAGACAATAAAAATATAATCAATAAAGGAAATAGGAACAAAAGTTTCAGACATAAATTAAAACAAAAAATCCTTTCAAATAAGAGAATAAATCATAGGAATAATTAAATATTATGCTAAAGAAAATAATTATAGTAAGATAACCAAAATTTATGAAATGCATCTAAAGTAATCCTTAGAGGAAAATGTATGTTTCTTGAACACATATTAATTATGAAAAAATAAGACTAATGACTTGAGCATGCAATTAAAAAGCTAGAAAAACAACCAATTAATAATCCTCCATATTACTATTGCACACAAGCGATCTTGAAAATTAAATGGGACACAAACAGAATCAGAAGAAAAACAATTAAATAAAGAGGCAAAATTTTTAAAATGCTAATAAAATTGTTTGGGAAATTAACTAATTCATTTTTTTTAAAGAAAAAACTACCAAAACCAGAAATGAGAAGAAAGAAACCATAATCACTAGAGAAGGAAATAAAGACTATAATCAATTAGTCAACCAAGGGTTTTAATGCTAATGTATACATTCACATATATATGTATGTGTGTGTGTGATGTACTGATAATACACATATACATATGTGTGTATATGTGTGTTGTCTCTCTTTGTTGTCTCTTATCTCATGACTTAATACAGACATGCAGACACACACACGCACACTGTGCAGTAAGCTTCATAGAACATGTAAAAATGTTTAGAAGTGATTTGATTTATTGCACTTATATCCTTATTCTAACATTATGCCTGGAACATATTAGGTGCTTAATGAATGCTGAATTGATTGATTATTCAATCTTAGATAAATCATTTATCCTCTCAAACCCCAAGAAACTTTCTAAAACCAGCTGATTTACCCATCAAATGATGAAAGTTGTTTCCATACTAGCGAGCTTCCCACATCCATCAAATCGAAGGTCCAAACTCTAAAAAAGAACAGATGGGCAAAGGAAGATGAGGAAAAGAAAGGAGGTGAGAGGAAATGAGCAAAGAGAGAGAGAGAGAAGAAAAGAGAGCAAGAGAGAGGAGAAAGGCAACAAAACTTTAAAAATAAACAAAATTGACAG
Organism: Myrmecobius fasciatus; assembly: GCA_023553655.1. Lineage (NCBI taxonomy): Eukaryota > Metazoa > Chordata > Mammalia > Dasyuromorphia > Myrmecobiidae > Myrmecobius > Myrmecobius fasciatus. Next base: position 7,192 of record JAJPUD010016287.1, on the reverse strand, counting down.
ATTTCTAGAAAAATATAAAATATTGAAATTAACATAAAATTTGCACTAAAATATATACACAGATAATGAAATTCAGATGTTTTAAATCTATAAACATTAATATTAAGATATGAGGTTGAGTCATTTCCAAATGGAATAGTGAAAAGAAATAATTGCACATAGAGATATTTTTTCTCCTGTTTGCCAGTATTCATTCATTTAATTTCCCTTTCATTTTTATCACTAGAGTTCCTGGAATTTTGTCAAATAGTCATGGCAAGAATGGGCATCCTTTCTTTACCCGTGTATTTACTTGGAAAACTAATATCTCTCCTTGGCAAATAATGTTAGCTTTTAAATTTAGGCATATAATTTTATCATGTTAAAAAGAATCTGTATCCAAACTAATCTAGATGTTAACTTCAAAAAATTAATAGTATACAGAAAAGTACATAAAACTCATTAGAATTTCTATATATTAATAAGAAAAATAGGAGGAAGTGATAGGTAGTTCCCATTCAAAATGAGTATAGAATGCATAGAATCAATCTAAGTATACATAATTAAGTCATATATAATTATATTTTGTAGAAGTCAAGGGAGTCCAGTAATTGGGGGAACATTTAGCTCTCGTGGCTGAATCACACCAATATAATATATTACCTGTTAATTTACAGATTTACCAATCAAGTTATCAATAGCTTAATTATTGTAACTAGACAAAATAATAATAGAATCATTTGGAAAAACAAAAGGCCTAGAATCCCCAGGGAAATGGTGTGAAAAGGGAGTAGGATAAAGAAAAGATAGCAATTATCTTAAGTACTATTATAAAGCTATACTCATCAAAACTGTCTGATACTTATTAAAAAAATTGTAAGTTGGACAGTAGAAATGAATAGACAAGCAAGTATCAGAAATAATCAAACTCAGTGGCCTATGATTCACTAAATACAAGAATATAAACTACTTGAAGAATTTCCTATTATATTCCTTTCGGAAAAATTAGAAAGCAGTTTGGTAGAAAATAGATTTAGATCAGCAACTCATATCATAGACCACAATAAGTTGCAAATTAACATGTGATCTTATTATAAAAGGCAGAAATATTTTTTTAAAAAAGCAGAATAGAAAGATATGCTTTTCACAACTGTTCCTATATATATTGTCTATAACCAAGTTGTGGTTAAAAGGGATCATAAAAGAGAAAACATACAATTTTAACTCCAGAAAATTTTAAAAACTTTTTTTTACAAACAACAACAAATCAGTGTAGGAAAAATAAGAAGGAAAACTGTTGATGGTGGGAGGGAAAAGGTAAAAGGATCTTTGTGTCAAATTTTATTCCTTAGGGTATTAAATTCCATCACATACATACACCCTAATTTGTTTAGTTCAGTCACTGCCTAATTGGTGGCTTCTTTTCATCTTTCCATTGTTTCACTTATTCCAAATAGAGCAACTATGGATATTTTTAAACACATAGGTCTTATTGTCAAATTACTTCCCTAGCATATTAAACTCTGGTCAATGGACAGAAACAATTTTTAACTCTTTTATATAATTTCAAATTATTTTATATAAATAATGACAAATAGGCAGAAATGGGGGCAGACTTGTAGGAAGTTATACAGATAAAAAATATGCAACTGTAACTACATAAATGAAAACAACTTTAAACAATAATAAAACTCAAACTAAAAAAACTATTGGCAGCATTGATATTCACTTACATAAATTTTAAAGCATTCATATGAGAGTATGTGAGGATAAGCCAAGTATCAGATCCAAGAAAAATGAAGGTAAGCCATTGTTCCCTAAGGACATAGAATTTGGGGTTCAAGGGAGAAGAATTTGTCACTGTTCCTAATCTCCATCCAGAGTGGTTGTAAGAACTGTCCAAAAAATTCAGAGAATTCCTGTAGCCACCAGCATAAAATGATTGAAAGGGGACTAGGGAAAGCAAACATATAAATATTGGACCTGGAATCAGGAGGAACTAAGTTCAAATCCATTTATTAGCAGTGTGATCCTGGCTAAATCACTTTACCTCTCTTGTTCTCAGTTTTCTCAGCTGTAAAGTATAATGTAATAATAAATAGAGCCTACCTTGCAAGGTTGTTCTTAGCATCAAAGGAGATGATATTTATGAAGAACTTACCACACCTTGGGCAGGTACTTAATAAATGCTTGTTTTGCTCCTTAAGATAGGGCAAAACAAATTTGCTCAACAATCAACCCAAGAAATTAGGTATTATATGATAATACTCCTTATAGTACATAGCTGAAAGTCCACTTCTTTATGGAATTAAAATAAGACAAAGTCTTATTTTACAAAGTCTCTTTTATATTGCTTACCATTTTCCTTGAAACACTCAGTTTCAAGATGGAAGGGAAAAATTGAAAGTATTAGGGTTTAAGATATAAGTTGTAAGCTTCTGTGAAGGAACCCTATTCTTCCCAGTTCTACTCTCCTAAGCCATTAATTCTCTGGTGACTTCCCACATGCTTTTTTAGTTGTCGTCTGATGTCACAGATAGGGTACCAGGTGGTCCTGCCTTTTAAATTCTTGGTTTTTGCTGGTTGATGTCACAACCCTGACACCATTTAAGAAAGGCTGTTAGTATTAACATTGATATAAGTCTACACTGACAGAACAGCATGTGGTTAAAGCCTGGGAAAATTGACAATAACAGCCTCAACCAAATGAATTCCTATTGTACGTTGCCAAACTATTTGTATCCTAATGAGAGCCACCTTTGCATTATTTCAGAGAATCCCCAAGTTGTTGAAGTTTATTGCTTATCTATCACCTCACAGTTGGTAGATGATTGAGTTATTCATGCCTCCCTTGAAATCATCATGAATGATATTTGATGTTCTTTCCTTTGTTAAAAGAAAACCAGTGGGTTACATATGTTTAATCTCAACACTGAATATGTTAACTCCTGATATTTGTATGTGAATTCATTTCAGGGAATTTAAGTGATTTAGCTACCACAAACAACTTTTAAGTTTGTTAAATAAGCCTTTTTTAATTTTTTTGTTTTTAGGGTTATCACCGACCCAATCACTATATTGCCACACAAGGTAAGTTCCCCACATATCTGTTCATCACAGTGTTGATGTCTTTTTCTAGTTGTTGTAACTTTCTTATTTATTAACCTCTGAGCAATGGATAAACTTAAATTATAAAATTATTTGTTGCATTATAACCATAAATTTGATTTTTTTCTTTAGTAAAGTAGCTTACTCCAAATGACTTTTGTCCAACTTTAATTTAATTTCACTTCAACATTATCTCTTTCATCTGTTTTTCCTTTCTATTTTTACTGCAAGCAACCTATTAAGGGTATTCATTTCCATTTTCCACTATTGTAATAACCTCCCAACTAGTAGTGTTGTGAGGCTTAAATGAGAAAATGGATGTATAAACACTTTTTAAACCTTAAAACAACTATATAAATGACAGATATTATCATCATTGTTATTAACCTACCAAGCCTCTAGTCTAGTAGACTTCATTCCCTGAACTTTCTACTGGAGTCCTGCTGAACTCAAAAACTATTTTAAGGGACAGCTAGAGCACTGACCCTAGAGTTAGGAGGACCTAAATTCAAATCTAACCTCAAACACGCAGTAGCTGTGTGATTCTGAGCAAGTCATTTAATATAATAGCCTTGCCTTCCCCCCACTTGCACCCTAATAAATAAATAAATATTTTGGAGCAAAATTTAATGTTCTGGTAAAACTTTGGCAATAGGGTTATCAAAGCTAGGAGAAGGAAGAGGAATATGCACATACACACATACTTTTAAATTTAATCTGCATTATTCACATTTTATTAAATCTAGACAATTAACAAATAAATCAAGGCTTGATTTGGCTTGCTGATTTCTTAAGTATAAACACTAATACTGAAATAGCTCTTTACCATGTCAGAGTTGGCTATAATATACCTCTCCTCCTAACAGTTCTTTCTGATTCTAGTCACTCCTCCCCCCAAACTGTCCTTTCTTACCACTAACCATATAATCTTCCTGTTATGCCATTGATCCCATTACTCATTTAAAGAATAACTTTTTTTGGTTCTTCATTGCTGATAAAACCAATATAAACTTATTCTGCTATTCAAATCCCTACCAATCCTACATATATTTTTTAAATTTTATAATATATGTTCTAGCACAACTAGACTACTTTCTAACATGAATTCTCAAATTTTCATCTCCCACTTCCATGTCTTTGCTCATGCTATTCCCCTATCTTGGTCTTTTTCTAACATCCCTCCCTTCCCGTGGAAGTCATCCCTGTCTCCTTATAAGACATAACCAGTTATTGTCTTCTCCTTGAAACCATTTCTGAACCCCTAAAATTGCCTACAAAACTTTAACTAGATTTCTTTATTTTTACTTTTCACATGCTCCCTTGAATTGTAATTACATACATAAATTTTCCCTTCTGTAAGATCCATGAATTTTTTTTGTTTTATTTTTATTATATTAACAAATGTTTATTTTTCCCATCTCATTTCCTCAATTTAAAAGAAAAAGAGAAAAACAAAAAATTTATAGCAAATATGTGTAGCCAAGGAAAACAAATATCTATATTGTCCATGTCCAAAAATATAAATCTCATTTTGTATCTTGATTTAGTCACTTCTCTTGAAGATGGATAGCATAGTCCTCTGAAATCATAGTTGGTCATAAAAGTTCTTGTCTTCTAGAGTTGTAAGTTTATTGATCACAGTGACATATCAAATGCATCTTTGAGATGACCTGTATCCATAAGTTCTCTGTAGTTCAAAATGTATGCCAAAGAGACTCATTCCTTGAGGCAAGTATACCATTCCATTTGTTGTTGCTATATAAGATGCCTCATTTCCTCATTACTTTTTAAAAGAAGTTTAATGGGAAAATACTAATTTTCCATGACACTAAAATTTCAGTAGCCATTTTGCCAGATAGGTCATAGGAATATCCTAATTTATTATAATTGTTAGACAGTCTTCTGTGGTGAGCTGGATCATTGGTGAAACATCAAATCAATGTAATCATTAGCCTGTTGGAGTATTGGAGGGAGGGTATCCCCCAGAAAAGTCCTCTGGAGGGAGGTCATTGTAAGTTCTCAAAGACTCTAAATGAGTCAGCCAAAAATGTTTATTAAGTGATTACTTTGTGCTAGGCACTGTGCTGAGTACTGAAGTACGAATACTAAGAGGGAAATAAAGACAGCCCCTGTCCTCAAGGAGATTATATTTCAAATGAAGGAAGATAGCACATAAAAATAAGGTGAAAAGGAGAAGCTGGAGAGAAATGAGACCTATGCTGACCTGGGCATTCTTCTTAAATGGGGCATGTTTAGCCCATGAATTCCAGGGCTGAGAGAGACTTTGAGATAAAGATCTAGGATGCAACTTGGAAAAGAGAGGACTATATCTTCCCAATATAGAAAGATTTCAAATTGGATCTTTGTGATGGATTGTGTGTGTGTGTGTGCACGTGTGTGTGCGTGTGTGTGTTCATTTCATAAGCTAAGGACCAGCTTAACTAAGTGTGGAAGAACCTCATCTTCAAAATGACTGGCCACCAGTTAATGAATTTTTCAGCCACATGAAGCCTGAAGACATATTCACATGAGTTCAGCATCAGTGCAGAGGGAAATCACACTGATGAAATGTCACAGCTCTATCATCATAAAACAATGTCTATTCCCCCAATTTTATTAGTTCCAAAAAACTTTCCACTTTATTTCTCCTAAACTATCTATCCAAAGTCACAGCTCACTCTTTATATTGCTTGTTTTTATTTTTGATCAAGATAAAGTGCCAGATCCAGAAAACAATAAATATCTTATCAATGGTTAATTTTTATATTAAGTTATTTGATGGATATTTCAATCCTAAAACTATAAAACCATCTATATTTCTCCACATGTGAAGGACATAGATTAAATAAGAAATCATTTGTGAGAGTATATGTTCTAGAAAAAAATAGGTTAAGAGAGTTAAAACTTCTTCTTCTGAACTGGCTTCTAGAACCTGGGTAGTTTTTCTTCCAGGTACATATAACAAATGCAGTATAGAAGATTGAGGAAAATCAGTCTACAGTCTGCCCAGTTAAATTCTTTTATCAAACTTACTTCACTTTAGAATAAGAAATAGCATATGAGAAAAATTCATAATTTAACATTTTCCTAAGGAAAATGTTTCTATTGTAGTTTTTAAAAGATGTGCAAAATTCTAAATCTATATGCTAGGAAAAATAATGTCTAACATTTTCATAGGAAAGGGGGAAGTTAAGAGAAAAACAATTTAAAATTAAAGTTTAATATGTGTTTGGTTTTGAGTCTATCTTTTTGGAGGTATAGAGTTGCATTTGAACAGCTAAATCTGCTTCTTGCCAATTTGGATGTGTTATCTAGCTTCTAAACTCTTAGCCAGAGCCCTAGGGCCCTAGTCAATGACTTTAACAGAGTATAGTCTGAGCAGTTCCATAGTCCTGGAAGAGTATTTGGAAAACTAAGCTCTAACTAATTTCCAATGAAATTCTTAAAAACATTTTAAAGGACAGAGAGATGATTTCACTTCTGTTTCGATGTGTGACTTTGGATTTGTCTCCCTACAATCATTGTGTTAAAAAGAGCTCCCAGGTGCAGCTAAATCATCTAATTTTATTTAAACATACTCACTTCTCCTACAGATAATTAGCCTTACATGTGAAGTCACAATTAAAGTAAAACTTTACTCATTTGGACTAGAATTGCTGTCTTTACTGTAAATTCCAAGTTGACAAATTTTAAAACGTGAACTCCTTTTGTTATTTTGAATTAGAGGGTGATGGTGTGAAATAGAGGACCCTAAGAAACCTGCTATAATAAATACATATGTGTCTTTCAAATATGCATATTCATTATTTTTCTGAAAAGTTGTTCCATCAAGATTTTATTTAGATCCTAAGGTACCCTCTGTGAAATTGACAAATACATTGCTCTGTGTTTAACATCTCACTTGAAGTCAATATTTGACATATCACTGAACAAAATAATCTCTGTAGCCACATTATTCATGGAGTCTTGCAAAGTTTTGATACATAACTAAGAAATCCCTTGTCTAGGAGAATCTTCATGGCTGTATCTTGCTTTACTAAGTCAGATGATTTTTTAAAATCAATAAATGGTAAATACAATGAAATCTGATATTTTTCTTAGTAGT